>SJYC01010671.1:0-104465 GCA_006408675.1 Madoqua kirkii | reverse complement strand
AGGCAGGTCTCCTGCATTTCCAGTATTGGCAGGTGGTTCTTCCCCACTGAGCCACCTGGGAGGCCCTTTTAGTTCTATTAGTTCAGCTCCAAGTCAGAATGAACTGCTACCCAAAGTTGCCTCTTTCTTCCTTTACAACTTCTGCCCCTTAGTGAAATTTTCTCCTGCTATTTTTCTAGCTCCAAGCTTTCAAATATCTGAATCTTCACCTGGTTTTGTATTAATATTTTAAGTTTCAAAACTATAGCCACTACAGCTGCTAGGTGAAGTTAGACAAATTTTATTTTGTCTAGATTAGCTTTCAAATGAGGTTTGATAAATTATGATAATCTATAGAGGAGGGGATGAGAAATAAGGATTTGGATTCATGTCATAATGTCATAGCAGCATAGAGCTCTCTGGATCTTTCTTTCCTCTCTCTCTCTTTTCCCCAGATGAAAGAATTATCTCTTTTTCTACCCAAACCACCACAAGTCAATGTCCAGTATATTGCATGAAAGGGTTACTTTTATAAACCAGAGGTGTACTGTAAAAGGCATTTGAGGGCCTCATCTAGATAGTTTTTCAGCTTATTTTCTTTTTGACAGCTTTAAAGAGCCTTTAAAAATTGCCAGGAGAGTAGATTCATATTTTTATCATTCCACCTGCATAGCATTTTAGACACATTTATATTCCTGAAAGCATAATAATACATAACATTTAGCATTTAATTTATGACTCCTGCCACATCTGGTAAAAAACTCCTTCTGAAGCAATAAATCAACCTCTTCATGTCAAATTGCCATTCATTCTTTGACCTCCTCCATAATTTATGGTTTGTGAGTGCAAAATGGGAGAAGCAGCTTAAATCAAGTGGATTTTAATTAACAATCTTAGAAAATTCAGAAGAATATTTGCAATTTATTCATGAGGGGAGAGGACTTGGTTGCTAGAAGGAAGAGAAAAAAAATGCAGTTCATTTCCATGGGTACAAATTGAAGTCTATTCTGGGTGCTTCGAAACCACAACATGAAGATTTTTCTCCGCTTTGAGTTAGAAAGACAAAGTGATTCTGATAGAAAAACCTGTCCAAGCACCCAGGACAGAATCAATTTTCTAGTAGAGATTTTGAGGGAAAAGAGTAGGGGGAGACATGTAGCCATCTTCTGCTTATGCAGCCTTTAACAGAGTTGCCTGGCTGCTGACATGGTGCCTTTCATGTCAAACAATTTTATTTCTAAGCTTTTCACAGTTGTCCTAAGTAGCTTCTATTAGCATTGTCCTGTCCGTTTCCTTGGCAACAGAGCTGGTCAATTTGACACCATTTAAGAGCTGTGGAAAAAGCAACAGCCAGCAGTGTGTTGGGCAAAATTACAGAGAACAAGCTGAATACAATCCTCGCTGGAGGAGATGCATTTTCTTCCAGGGCCCGTTTTATTTTAATTAAAATTGAAAAGCTCTTTTAAACAGGGCCCTAGATTAAGTACAAACCAGAGTCATCTACTGTACAACCATTGCAGCTGCATTCCTTAATGTTATCTCTTTAACCTTAATGGATTGCTTGCACTTTTAAAAATAAACAAGGAGGGAAAACCTCGGGGCAATATGGTAACCTCTTATTATTCACCTTTAGAGTAAATATAGAACGGAGAGAGACAAATCTTTTCCTGTCTGGAGTCATGTTTAAATGGAGCACAAGATCCTCCAGCTTTACATACGATAATTCCAGTTTATCCTGCATGAGAAAATCAACTTTTACTTAATGTCATCAGTACTCTTGTTTGCTGTTAATCTCGCTTCATTACTTGTGGTGACTTTATGTAGCCATTTCCCCCCAATAAATTTCCATGAGTCATTTTGAACATGAACTCAACTAGAACTTTGAAAAATTTCAGGACTGAGTTTTATGCTGGTATTTGTTTTGAACTTAACATTGCACTTACAGCTTTTGTATGTAGGATAGGATGGAACATAATTTGAGGTAGGGGAGAACTATTCTCCTAGCACAGGATACTGTAAAATCCTTGTCCTCCGGGATGAAAGGAAGTTGATTTATATACTACGTATATTTGCAAATGAGATAAGAAGATTGATTACTTCTATAGGAACTTGTTCAGTTCAGTCGCTCAGTCATATCCAACTCTTTGTGACCCCATGAACTGCAGCACACCAGGCCTCCCTGTCCATCACCAACTCCTGGAGTTTACACAAACTCATGTCCACTGAGTCCGTGATGCCATCCAACCATCTCATCCTCTGTTGTCCCCTTCTTCTCCTGCCTTCAATCTTTCCCAGCATCAGGGTCTTTTCCAATGAGTCAGTTCTTTGCATGAGGTGGCCAAAGTATTGGAGTTTCAGCTTCAGCATCATTCCTTCCAAAGAACACCCAGGACTGATCTCCTTTAGAATGGACGGGTTGGATCTCCTTGCAGTCCAAGGGGCTCTCAAGCGTCTTCTCCAACACCACACTTCAAAAGCATCAATTCTTCAGTGCTCAGCTTTCTTCACAGTCCAACTCTCACATCCATACATGACCACTGGAACAACCATAGCCTTACTAGATGGACCTTTGTTGACAAAGTAATGTCTCTGCTTTTAAAGTTAGTCTCATCTAAATGGAACCTTGTAAGGCAGTGGATGCCTATTTATAGAAAACATCAAAGCAGAGACATTAAACTTCTGTTAGAGATATCTTAAGCAGGGTTCATGCTCCAGTAGAATGCTCAATTTGGTGACTTCTAAAATCCATTTTTATGCTGACGCTTCATGATCCTGTCCTTGAATTTGGGACAAAATATATAAGTAGTCCAGAAACTAGTGAGAGAAATGACCCCTGAACTTTGTTTTTCCACAGTAATCTGGGAATATGCTTTATCTCTTTCTATAGTCTCCTCTGTTTAGGGGGAGGGATGGTGAAATACAGATACATTCGTATCCAAGCCTTAGGGATCCCTCTCTGATCTTATCAACAAATATAATAAATGACTCTGTTTCATGAAAGTTCTTGATCAAATGTTACTAGGATCATAAAGTTTCTGAAATTTCTTTGTATATATATATTTTTTTTAATTCAGTCAGAATCAGCCTGAATCATGCTTCCTGTTGAAAGGGTTATTGGAGCCTTAAAGCCATTCCAGTCAGGATCTCCATGACTAGATAACAAAGATGCCAATTAATGCTGTTTGAAAGGGGAACACCAGGGCCCACCAGTCATTTTCCCACATGGCACACAAGAACAATTAGATACATAGGCTGACATTTCATCTTTGGTATTTACATAATGTATACTATGGTGATTGATAGGAAAGAGGTACATAGATGTGACAGACTGACAGAGGATAAGGGCAGAAGCTGTCCATCTTTTTCATGATGATGACCATTTTAACGAACAGACCAACTCATTTCTGCAGTCCATTAAATCATTTGACAGTGTAAACATGTGGAGAATAGCCCTGGGAATTGGGTTTGTCAGGTGAGGGCTCTTCAGCTAGCAGGGAGGGGTAGTGAGACTCTTCTGGGGCTGCTGATTCTGGGGAGAACCACTGCCATTCATCACAGGAGACCCTGCTTTTCTCATCACCAGAGGCTCAGGATGTGGAAAAAATTCGTGCTTCCAAGATGGCCTCTAGCAGAGAGCCCTTTTCTGTCCTTTTCCATTCTTTTGGAATTCTCTGCAATGTCAGGTCTCTGTTTCCTGAGCTCTGAACCTGATTCACTGAATAACCTTGAGCAAATGACAGCCCCTCCTAGCCTCCTGTTTTTTCATCTGTGAAATGAGGGGCGCTCCTACTCCCCGTTCCCTTTCCCGATGGAATAACTCTTTCTGAAAAGCATTTTGATCTCCATAGGGAAAGGTGTTATACAGCAGCACAGAATTGTATTTGATTCTGTGCCACCCACAAGTTCAATCTGTGTGGTCCCAGCCTGACTCTATAAGCAAGTTAAGTGCTTCTTGGTGTGTGTAGGTAATAAACACCTGAGAGAGGAAGCCGTTTACATTTCAAAGTGAGGAGCGCGATATACCGTGTTTCTCATGCCCTTGATCCAGTAAAGCTGGGTTTCTAGTTTTGGCTCTGTTGGCGTTTGGGTACAAATAATTCTTTTCCGTGAGAAGCTGTGCTATGCATTGTTTACTGGGTTTACTGTGCATGTTTGTTAGAGCCCAGTATCACCTTCCCCTCCTTCCCTGAGTTGTGACAAGCAAAAAACGTCTCCAGACATTGCCAGCTGTCTGCTGGGGTGTCGAATTACCCAGTTGAGACACTCTGCTCTCACATGTGCTTGGATAGTCACCCCACAACTCAAGATGGGGCTTGTACTTGAATTTGGCCTATGCTGGTGCTTATATAAACTTCCAAGGTTTGAAGCGAATTCAAGAAAGAAAAAAAAAATCCCTTTTCTGTATTTTAGTACAGCTGGTTCCATGATAGTCTCCTGGCACTTCCCCCCACAGGATTGCTGCTGTCTCTCATGGTGACAGAACAAACAAGAAGGCTGGTCTCTGTGCTGTGAGCTTTTCTTAGTTGGAGACTAAGGAAACTGTTGGGTCTATTTAAAGTCCATGGATTGAAAAGCAGACACCCAGTCATGCTATATGAGAATCAGTCTCCTCTACTAACTCCTCTACTATATGTTTTATTGGAAAAGCGTCCGGCTTCACAGTTGTGGCCCATTAGCTGGTTTTGTATCCAACAAGCATATCACATTGACTGTTCGTATATTCAGGATTACTCTGCTCTCAAATGTGCTTGGATAGTCACCCCACAACTCAAGATGGGGCTTGTACTTGAATTTGGCCTATGCTGGTGCTTATATAAACTTCCAAGGTTTGAAGCGAATTCAAGAAAGAAAAAAAAAATCCCTTTTCTGTATTTTAGTACAGCTGGTTCCATGATAGTCTCCTGGCACTTCCCCCCACAGGATTGCTGCTGTCTCTCATGGTGACAGAACAAACAAGAAGGCTGGTCTCTGTGCTGTGAGCTTTTCTTAGTTGAAGACTAAGGAAACTGTTGGGTCTATTTAAAGTCCATGGATTGAAAAGCAGACACCCAGTCATGCTATATGAGAATCAGTCTCCTCTACTAACTCCTCTACTATATGTTTTATTGGAAAAGCGTCCGGCTTCACAGTTGTGGCCCATTAGCTGGTTTTGTATCCAACAAGCATATCACATTGACTGTTCGTATATTCAGGATGCTGGCCCACTCTGCTGGCCCGGTATAGTCTAGAAGCATGATGTAATCATCATAATTAAGGACCCTGGCCTGAATAACTAAGAGATGAAATACTTCATCTGTGACAGAAGGCTAAGGAACAGAAACGTATTTGGAGATATGGTTAATTATTCTGCCACCTGACAATGCTGGGTGTATTTTTTGAAAAGCAAAATTAAATGTTATCAGAAGAGGATCTTTTTTCCTGAAAGAAGCCAAGTATTTAAGAATTTAGAATCCTTTTTTTTTTTTTTTTGGTCTCGGAAAGTGCCGTAGTCACACATGTGTGTTCACTGAATGCTATTTTCTGTAATATAATTTGTCAGATACCTTACAGAATTGGAATTTGATAGTTTCTCCTTTCCAGGAAACAAATATGGAATCAGGGGGTTAAAAAATTCTCTTGACAATCAGAAGAGGTCCCCCAAACTTAGACATCAAGATTTGTATGTGTTGTATGTGTTAATTGATCAATTAAACATTAATTTCACATCCATTCGACTATGATCAGTTAGTTCCCAGAGAAGAGGAAGCTCAGGTCTGGGAAACAGGTTTCATGCTGTCTATTGAGAGTCTAGAGGGGGAATGTGAGCTCCAGGTAGGCATTTTATCTTGTCTCTTTGGACTGTGTGGCCTATATGGTGAGGGGCACTGCTGGGAAAGGGGCAGAGTAAAGTCCTTTAAAGGCCAAAGACCAGAGGAGGGACTCTTTCACCTACTTGTCTTAATAATCAACCCTGTGCCAGAATCTGGTTGAAATAAGAACAGATATTGTTGGCCTGAGTTAAGCGTGTTAGCATACATGAGCCACTGGGAAGAGTATCTGGCACATGTAGGCACTCTGTAGATGTTAGCTACATATACTGCTATTAGTGCTGGAAAAACCAACCAGTTTCTGTCTCTCGATTTATTTTGGCACACTTAAAAAAAGTGTACAGAGATCACTTGAAAAGGGAAAAGTTTTAAATAAATTCCATTGTAGCCATTTCATTCCTACAAACAGTAGCCCTCTTGGTAGTATATGTAGCCTGTTGCTTTAGGAGTTCCCTTAGGGACCTTGCAGATAGCCCTTTCCTGTAGATATTCATGTATGGCCTCATGCTGTCCCTAATGTAGGCTCCAGACAGGTATGGTGGTGCCTTTGTAAAGCTCCTGGGCACAGTGACCAGGGTCCTCATTGGACAAGGTATAATGCCCATCTGTAACAAGCTGAAGAACAAAGAACATATGATTGAGGCCCTACACAGGGCCAAGTTCAACTTCTCTGGCTGTGGGAAGATCCACATCTCTAAGAACTGGGGATTTACTGAGTGTAGTGAGGATGAATTTGGAAGCATGGTGGCAGAAGAGCAGTTCATCCCAGGTGGCTACAGAGTCAAATACATCTCAAATTGCAGCTCCCAGAAAAATGTCAGGTCCTGCACTCATGAGGGCTGTGGTGGTGTCCCTGTCTTACTCATGCCCACCAGTAAATCCTATTTTGCTGTCCAATAAATAAATAATGAACACAATTTTAAACAAACAAAATTTCCAGCACTGCCATCTTCAGATGGTTATGTCCTTGCCATGAAGTGAAGTGAAGTGAAGTGAAGTCACTCTGTCGTGTCCGACTCTTTGTGACCCCATGGACTGTAGCCTAAAAGGCTCCTCTGTCCATGGAATTTTCCAGGCAAGAGTACTGGAGTGGGTTGCCATAGCCTTTAAATGGTGCTGCAGACTTTGAGGATTGGTGGCTTACTGAAAAATTGTTGAGAGCTCAAGATCACATCTGTGGCCTGTCCCACCACGTCTCTGGATCAGTGCTTCTGTCTGTCATTCATGGTGCCCAACACCTTCCACTGGACCTTGTTTTACCATCTAATAAATATTCAGCTTAGTCAGGGGAAGAGACTGATGACAGAGTAGACAAATCAGTCTAAGGTCACTGGTGCTGCTGGGAAAACTACTCAAAGTATATCCTGTAAGCGGTTGATCTGTTGCTTCCCTTTAAGGATTGACTACGATTTTGACCTTATAGCTCAATTGTTTGGTCAGGTGCTTATTGATCTATTATTTAGACGTCACTTCCAGAGCAATAGTTGGCTTGCTTATTTTTTCTAAATGTGTAATAAATTAAAACAAATTCTGGCTATATGAATAACTGATTATTCTTAGTAATCTGCTTCACGAATCCTTTAAGAATATTGCTGGCTAGCTGTGTCAAAACACAGATGATAGATTGATTTTTAAAATTTAAAAAATGATGCAACATTTTTTCCTCTTCATCACCTTTGCATCATTGAACTCCACATGAATCCAGAGTGGGAATGACTGTGGATTTTTCTGAGTTAACAAATCAAGGTGTCAACTCAGGCTCATTTATTACTTCGGAATGCCAGAAATTCTGTCCAAAAGTCTGAAAATAGCAAGGGCCTCCAGAATGAATCATCTCAATTCATTTTCGGCTTTCAGTTTCCACTGAGTAATTTTTACAATTCAGTTCATCTAGTTGGGGAGAAGTCTAACCGGTGGGACTGTGACAAACAGGGTTGGAAACTTGATAATGAAAAGGAGGACTTGGTAATGTCAAACTTAAAAATTTTCACTTTTCACTGCTGGGCAAAATGTGTTACAATTCAAGCAGTAAGAGGCTGGCTGTAAGTCTGAAAGAGTGATCCAAAGCTATTTAAAAGCTACAGGATTTATTTTGTGCCATGTTGATCCATTTCATGCTATCAGAATTAGTTCCCTAGCAAGATAATTGTGTCACGACATAAAATTCATTCAAAACATGAACATATTCATTTTTTCTGAAATAATAAGGTCGTCTGGTAGGGAAATACTTGTCTTTTTTTCCTTCATATCCTTGGTTCATTCCCCTTTAAACTGGTACTGCCTTTCTCTTTCCTCATTAATAAATCTCTTTGTTTCCTACAGAGGAAAATAAATAAACCTTTCCCTTCTCCTCACAGAAGAGCCTACTGTTTTTGTGTACATTTTCTACTCACTTTTATTTGTGATGAATTTGTGATTAGAAAGATCCCCGCATTGCCCTGTTCTGTCAATCAGCTGAAGGAGAGCTGGGAGCTCACTCATGTAAACATATAGGAGAATAGCTACATATTTTTAATATCTTCATCTTATAGGAATGTTAATAGAATGATCACACTCAGTAGTTTCTGAGTCACTTGATAAAAACCTCATTTAATATGCGATGGTCTCTTGAGATTAGACATTAAACTGAGGCTCTTGTCTCAGTATCAAGACTGAATCAGAAAATAATTTAAGTGAATCGAGTTTTACTTCGGGAGGATGATCTCCTTTGGGGGCATATTGTAGCATCTAGTTTTCTTGTGTTGACCGAGATCCTCGGAAATATACCAGGCTCTTGATTTCCTTTTTCCTCTATTTCCTCCTTGAACATGTGTTCATCTTATTATATATTCTCTCAGCATTGTTCTTTGTTCTTTCAAGGTGGCAGCCATCTAAACTGAGAAGTTAATGCTGACAGAATTTAGATAAATATTTAGGAAGTGTCATAAGAAATTCTAAGTCATCCCTTCATTTATAGAAGTGGGAATTGCTTCCAAATGAAGTCAAAGATTGTGCACAAGTGTCCACTAGGACTTAGAGACAAAACGCTGGCAAGGAAGCCTGGGTCCAGATTGGGGATCTTTTCATGCAACTTCCACCTTTCTGATTTGCCAGTGGCTGCTAGTCCCCTTTTCGAGATCAGTTTGATTTAAATGGAAACTCCGGAGAACACATTGCAAGAAGCTGAAGAAAGGACTCTGGCAAGAACATGAGAGACAGTAGCAGGCTGGTATGGGTGCTTTTTTAGGCGAGAACAGTCTTTTAGATGCTTTCAAATCCACACTGCTTGGTGATGGTGAGATCTGCCTAGCAACCAAGGCTGGCCACAGGTAGATGCTGCTGAGTTGTTGCCATTTGCCTCCAGTAAGCTTTGTGGGACCTGTCCACCCAGCTTTCTTCCAGTTATATAATTACAGTCTTCACTTTCATTTCCAGGCAATTAGAATGGAACAAGGCAACATTTTCTTTCCAGTTTTCCTTTGTTCCTCAAAGTGCTTTTTAATTAAAAATACTTATTCTTTGTAGAAAATTTGAAAAATACCAGACGGGTTGAAAGAAAAAAAATACGTCACTTACTGTATTGTTAAAATCAGTCACTGTTAACACTGGTATTTTGCCTTTCTATTTAAATCTCATTCCTTTTTCAAGGTAAAGACTAAGGGTAATATTTTTCTTTCTTTCTCTTTTCTCGACCACTCTTTTTTTTTCCCCTGAAAAGTAATATATGCCCTTTAAAGAAAAAATGGAGAATGTAGGCAACTATAAAGAAGAACATGAATCATTAATAGGCTTGCACCCAGAGCTAGTCTGAGTGACATGTTTGTTTACAGCCTCTTAACAAAAAATAAATCCATATTTTCCCATTTCACTTCTTAATCATAAGTTAACCAGTGTAAAGCTAAAAAGAGTTGCTGATGTTTTTCAGTTGGGTAAGATGAAGACCTTTCAATTAGTTGCTAAAATATGTTTGAAGTTCAGGCAAAATCAGATACAGGTGAGCTCTTGTTTCAAAAGAAGACTTCAGGTTGGACTCTCCTGTTCTAGTTCACATTTTAAAGCCTCTGACGGAACATTTTGCACACAGTAGAGAGGCATTCTAAAATGTCAAGAATAATTGTAACCTCTTTCAGCAAGGTCGTTTTTTGTCCTTTTCAGAATGCTAGAGATGAGGCAAGCAGAATTTGTGGTCATAGGTGGGGCTCTTGGTAATATATACTATGAAGCGATCTCTTGTGGAAAGGATGCTCCCAGTTTAAGTGCACGCCAAGGACTGTGGCCCGTTACTGCTAGCTGTCTCTGAGTGAGCATACTTTATTGTTAATCTCAGATCACCAGTGTCTTAAGTATTCCCTCACTTTCGTCGGCCTGTGTCTCTTCCTTTTGACAAAAAGGAAGGTGCAGTCTAAGAAACACTGTCTGATGGAGCCAGAATGATTGGCTGATTCTTCTCCAAACATATGTGCACGCCAAGGACTGTGGCCGTTACTGCTAGCTGTCTCTGAGTGAGCATACTTTATTGTTAATCTCAGATCACCAGTGTCTTAAGTATTCCCTCACTTTCGTCGGCCTGTGTCTCTTCCTTTTGACAAAAAGGAAGGTGCAGTCTAAGAAACACTGTCTGATGGAGCCAGAATGATTGGCTGATTCTTCTCCAAACATACCTTTAGCTTAGCTTGTGCCTCTGAATCACAGTGGTGGTGGTTTAGTCATTAAGATTTGTCCGATCTTATGACTCCATGGACTATAGCCCACCAGGCTCCTCTGTCCAAGGGGTTTCCCAGGCAAGAATACTGGAGTGGGTTGCTATTTCCTTCTCCAGAGACTCTTCCTCACCCAGGGAATGAACTGGGATCTCCTGCATTGCAGGTGGTTTCTTTACCTACTAAGCCCCCAAGGAAGCCCTCAAGTTGCAGTACCCTTGATTATCTAATGCAGTTATTTATAGCCTTCTTGCTCATGTACCCCATCACAGGTACTCTTTCCGAGCTCCAGTGGCAGTTGCTACTCTGATTTTTACTGGGGGTAATGAAGCTTAGGATATGTGGGCATTGTTCTTATACCTACACCTCCGTGGAACATCATAGATCTGCTTATTTTCTTCACTTCCTAATTTCCCAAAGACTGCATTGAGGTGGAGAGGAATCTCTATTCTCTTCCTACTCAGTACCTTAGGGATGTCTGCAAAAATTTAACCCAAATCAGTGACAATCAGAACTCCCCTTCCTCTGCAAATAGCTCTCTAGTTGCTTTTTTCAGGCCACAGAAATGAAGAAACACTCATCCAACGATCAGAGAGATCCCTGGGTGGGCACAGCCAGATATGTCTTCCCTGGATGAGATGTCATAGGCTTTCAACTTTTTTCCATTTTGAGGGAAGTGTGAGTCCCCTCTGAGTCACACTAGGATAATAATAGCCTGTCCCAAATGTTCTGAACTGTGAATGTGTAGACTCAATGGGGGCAATCCATCATCTTCAAAATGTGTATCTTTTGCCATCATTCCCCTGACAGCCCCACCTCCTGCACTGAGGTGACGGAGTTGACTTTCTCTTCTCTCTGGTGAAGAAAGAAAAACACTGTGGTCAAGTGTCAGTGACAGATAAAGTGGAGGGAAATGTTTTCTGACATTTGCTGCCAAAATCACCGGACAAGTGACTTAGTCTGAGTCAACGGTGAATATGCCCTTAGTGCTAAGAAAAAACTGATGGGTCCCACTACATTTGACATGTACTGTCTTTGACACATATCGCCCCTCCCCACGAGTCAGTAACATGAGCAGTCCTGGCTTTGGATGGTTGACTTTCAACTAATCTTGCATTTTACCTTTAATATGCTTTTTTTCAAGTCTTATTTATTTATCTATTTCTCCATCTATTTTAAAAACCACTACTGGATTTATATACATTCACCTCCCCAAATTAAAGTATGGTAAACATGGAGGCTTGATCTGAGAATTTTTAAAAAATTGTTTTCTTACTAAAAGAAGTTGAGACAGGAGCCTTAGTTTCTAGTTTCACAGAACAGTAAATGCATTGCTCAGACCCTCTGTGACCTGGCTCCCCTGCCTCATGAATGAAACAGATGATACCTGAAGAATTTATCAAGAGGAAGAAAACTGACTTCTTTTGAGATGTTCCCTGTCACCAGTACTCTTCATTAGGTGGGGACCAGCTAGTAAAACTAGCTCCCGGCTCTGTTCCTAGGTGTTTCGTTTAACTTTGTTTTGTATTTTATAGACACAGTTCTCTAATATGAGTGAAAGATCCATCACTTTGAGCTCTAAAAGAGGTTTATTTCAGTTGTGGGTTGAATTGTAAATCTCTGTTTTTATAAGTGCAATGAGATGGGCATATCCATGCAACACATGTTGGAATGTGTTGTTAGTTTATTGCCATGTGTTTGAGGACCTGGAAAAAATGGTGTTTAGAATCACAGAGAGCTAGCCAGAGAGGCGAGCGATAGTTGAGTGGTTGTGATCAATCTGAAATGGACAATCTGATCAAGTGGATAATCTGTTTAACGTAGATGCTAGCAGCTCTCCTGCCTTTGCAACAGCAGAATACAGGGGTAATTATTTAGGTTTTAGGTAATTATTTCCACTATTCAATTTCACCTTTTCTGGGACAGTACATAAGATGGTCACTCTTCTTTAAACAGTAAGTTCTAAATGTTAGTAACTCTGTCTAAAGATGTTTAAAAAGGAAATTATTGATCTTTACTGTCAAGAGTCCTGTTACAGGGTGATTGTTTCCCTACTCATAGCAGAGACTGAAGGTGTAGAAAGTGTTAGTCACTCAGTCATGTGACCGCATGGACTATAGCCCGACAGGCTCCTCTGTTCGTGTAATTTTCCAGGCAACAACACTGGAGTGGGTTGCCATTTCTTTCGCCAAGGCATCTTCCCAACCCAGGGATTGAACTAGTGTCTCTTGCATCTCCTGCCTTGGCAGACAGATTCTTGACCTTCTGAGCCACCAGGGAAGTTCATAGGAGAGATTAGCACTCTAAATTTTGTGAGGTTTCTGCTTTTAATATAATAAAATTATATTATATTAGCTTTATTGATGTATGTTTTAAATACCATTCAATAGCTGTTATATTTGCAGAGTTGTGGAACTATCACCATTATTGATTTTAGAACATTTTCATGACCCTGAAAAGTAACCCTGTATACAGTAGCAGTTACTCCCCATTTGCTCTGTTGCTCATCTCCTGCCCAGACTTCTGGCAGCACTGATTAATTTTCCATAGTGGTTTAATTGCTAAGTTGTGTCTGACTCTTGTGAGCCCAGGGACTGTAATTCACGAGGCTCCTCTGTCCGTGGATAGCTTCCAGGCAAGAATACTGGAGTGGGTTGACATTTCCTTCTCCAGGGGATCTTCCTGACCCAGGGGTTGAACTCCAGTCTCCTGCATTGCAGATGGATTCTTTACCCACTGAACTACCAGGGAAGCCCTATGGATTTTCCTGTTCTGTACATTTTAAATAAATGGAATCATACCGTTTGCGGTCTTTTTTTTTTCTTTCACTTTTGCATGTGGTGTAATTTATATGCAGAGTACATCATGAGAAATGCTGGGCTGGATGAAGCACAAGTTGGAATCAAGATTGCCGGGAGAAATAGCAATAACCACAGATATGCAGATGACACTACCCTTATGGCAGAAAGTGAAGAGGAATTAAAAAGCCTCTTGATGAAAGTAAAGAGGAGAATGAAAAAGCTGGCTTAAAGCTCAACATTCAGAAAACGAAGATCATGGCAACTGGTCCCATCGCTTCATGGGAAATAGATGGAGAAACAGTGGAAACAGTGTCAGACTTTATTTTTTTGGGCTCCAAAATCACTGCAGATTGTGATTGCAGCCATGAAATTAAAAGACGCTTATTCCTTGGAAGAAAAGTTATGACCAACCCAGATAGCATATCAAAAGCAGAGACATTACTTTGCCGACTAAAGTCTGTCTAGTCAAAGCTATGGTTTTTCAAAGATCATGGCATCCAGTCCCATCACTTCATGGGAAATAGATGGGGAAATAGTGGAAACAGTGTCAGACTTTATTTTGGGGGGCTCCAAAATCACTGCAGTTGGTGATTGCAGCCATGAAATTAAAAGATGCCTCCTCCTTGGAAGGAAAGTTATGACTAATCTAGATAGCATATTGAAAAGCAGAGACATTATTTTGCCAACTAAGGTCCGTCTAGTCAAGGCTATGGTTTTTCCTGTGGTCATGTATGGATGTGAGAGTTGGACTGTGAAGAAGGCTGAGCACTGAAGAATTGATGCTTTTGAACTGTGGTGTTGGAGAAGATTCTTGAGAGTCCCTTGGACTGCAAGGAGATCCAACCAGTCCATTCTGAAGGAGATCAACCCTGGGATTTCTTTGGAAGGACTGATGCTAAAGCTGAAACTCCAGTACTTTGGCCACCTCATGGGAAGAGTTGACTCACTGGAAAAGACTCTGGTGCTGGGAGGGATTGGGGGCAGGAGGAGAAGGGGACGACCGAGGAGGATATGGCTGGATGGCATCACTGACTCGTTGGACGTGAGTGTGAGTGAACTCTGGGAGTTGGTGATGGACAAGGAGTCCTGGTGTGTGCGATTCATGGGGTTGCAAAGAGTCAGACACGACTGAGCGACTGAACTGAACTGAACTGAAATACTGTTCCATTGTTCCATGCACCATCACTGAAAGCCAAGTAGGAAGATAGCAATTGCTCTTACGTAAAACCACCTGAGGCTACTGCTATTTGGGCAGAAGTGCCCTGAGGACATGAAAACATATATTTCATGAAGCAGGACATTGACTTGTAGGAAATAAAGAGAATATTAGAAATTAACTCAGGTAGCTCTTCTTGAACACAGACCATTTGTTACAGAAGCAGAAATTCCCTCAGACAAACTTACAGCAAATAGACCATAGCTACAAAATAGAGATCAGCCTAGAATATATAAACGAGTGCCTTTCTGAACAAGTAACTATATATCTTACAGCATACCTTCAAGGCTAATAACTTTCATCTACTTTACATCTAGATAACTCTTTGGCAAGACACTTTAAACAATACCACTCTTTATACTATTAAAATTTCAGCCTATATTTGTACTTGTGAGAAAGATTTAGATAAGAGGGAAGTCCATATGGTTGTAAATTAATTTTATAACTTATTAACTAGCTGATAGTTTCATTTAAGTAAGAGAATCATGAATTTTTCTCAGCATTTCCTTTTAGAGAGATAATAAAGTTAGGCTGTAAAAGGATTCACAGCATCCTTTTGGAACAATAGATGACAAAGTCCAGGCAAATAGTTAGTGGCCCAAGCTTGTCCTTTTCTTACAGGGAGGGAAATTTCAAGAGTACTCTGCAAACAAAGTAATTTTTATAGAGTGAAGGCAATACTGTGCAATAACATGTGCATTTGACTGGAAGGTAGATTGCTGGATTTAGGCCCAGTTCTGCTACTTATTGGGTTTCCCTAGTGGCTCAGATGGTAAAGAATCTGCTAGCAATGCAGAAGACCCGAGTTCAATCTTTGGGCCAGAAAGATCCCCTGGAGAAAAGAATGGCTATCCACTTAAGTATTCTTGCCTGGAAAAACCCATGGACAGAAGAGCCTGGTGAGCTAGTCTATGGGGCTGCAAAGAGTGGACATGACTGACCTACTGACACACACTGCTACTTATTAGTCTGTAGAATTACATAGGTCAGCTTGGCCAACCTCTCCAAACCCTAAATCTCAAGTTTTTAATCAAAAGATGGGATTGGCCAACATCACTGATGAACATCAATGCAAAAATCCTTAACAAAATTCTAGCAATCAGAATCTAGACTGAACTAATAATTTTTGGTGGAGTCTTTAGGGTTTTCAATTAATACATATAAAATCCTGTCATCTGCAAATAGTGACTTTTTTGTCTCTGCCTTTCCAATTTGGATGTCTTCATGTCTTTTTCTTCCCAATTTCTCTGTCTAGGACTTCAATGCCATGTTGAATAAAAGTGGCATCCTTGTCTTGTTCCTATTCTTAGAAGAAAAGCATTCAGCTTTCCTCCATTGAGAATGATAGCTATGTGCTTATCAAATATGGCCTTTATTATGTTGGGGTACATTCCCTCTATACCAATTTATTGACACATTTTATCTTAAAAAGGATGTTGAATTTTGTCCAGTACTTTTTCTGTACCTATTGAAATGATCATATGTTTTTATCCTTCGTTTTTTTAGTGTGTTGTATCACATTGATTTGTGGATATTGAACCACCCTTGCATCCCTAGAATAAATCCAAGTTGATCATGGTATCAGTTCAGTTCAGTTGCTCAGTCGTGTCTGACTCTTTGCGAGCCCATGAATCACAGCATGCCAGGCCTCCCTGTCCATCACCATCTCCCGGAGTTCACTCAGACTCATGTTCATTGAGTCCGTGATACCATCAAGCCATCTCATTCTCTGTCGTCCCCTTCTCCTCCTGCCCCCAATCCCTCCCAGCACCAGAGTCTTTTCCAATGAGTCAACTCTTTGCATGAGGTGGCCAAAGTACTGGAGCTTCAGCTTTAGCATCATTATGATCCTTTTAATATACCAAACTTACTAATATGTTGTTGAGGATTTTTGCATGAGTGTTCCTCAGAGATACCGGTCTCTTATTTTCTTTTGTTGTAGTATCCTTCTCTGGTTTACGTTGGCCTCATACAATGATTTTGGAAGAGTTCCCTCCTCTTCCATTTGCTGTAAAAGCTTGAGAAGGCTTGATATTAATTCTTCCTTAAATGCTTGGTAGAATTCACCATGAAGGCATCTGGTCCTGGACATTTCTTTGTTGGGAGGTTTTTGACTACTGATTCAATCTTCTTGCTAGTAGTAAGTCTATTCAGATTTCTGTCTCTTCGTGATCCAGTCTTGGTAGGCTATCTGTTTCTAGGAATTTAGTTATTTCTTCTAGGTTGTCCAAAATGTTGGCATATAATTATTCATGTTGTTCAGTCTCTCAGTAGTGTCTGACTCTTCACATCCCCATGGACTGTAGAACACCAGGCTTCCCTGTCCTTTACCATCTAAAGGAGCTTGCTCAAATTCATGTCCATTGAGTAGGTGTTGCCATACAACCATCTTGTCCTCTGTCGTCCCCTTCTCCTCCTGCCTTCCAGTCTTCCCCAGCATCAGGGTCTTTTCTAATGAGTTGGCTCTTTGCACCAAGTGGCCAAAGTATTGGAGCTTTAGCTTCAGCATCAGTCCTTTCAATGATACTCAGGATTGATTAATTGTTCATAGTTGTTTCATAATTCGTTATATTTCTGTAGTATCAGTTTAATGTCTCCTCATTCATTTATAATTTTATTTCAGTCCTCTTTCTTTTTTCTTGGTTAGTCTAGCTAAAGGTTTGTGTATTTTGTTTATAAAAACGGTTCTTAATTTCATTGATCTTTTCTACTGTCTGCTGTCTCTATTTCATTCTTCTTTCTACTAACTTTGAGCTTAGTTTGTTCTTCCTTTTCTGGTTCCTTGAGGTGTTTATTTGAGAGCTTTCTTTCTCTTTTCTTTTTTTGCCATGCATGCAGCTTATGAAATTTTAGTTCCCCAAATAGGAATTGAACCTAGAGTCCCCATCAATGAGAATTCCAAGTCCTAACCACTGGACTGCCAGGGAATTCTGAGAGCTTTCTTTTTCCCTTAATGTAAAAGTTTATTTCTATAACCTTCCCTCTTGAAACTGCTTTTGCTGCATCCCAGAAGTTTTATTATATTGTATTTCCATTTTCACTTGTCTCAAGATTTTTTTTAAATTTCCCTTTTGATTTATTTGACACACTGTTTGTTCAAGAGGATATTGTTTAGTCTCAGCATAGTTGTGAATTTTTCAGTTTTCTTCCTTTAATTGATTTCTAGTTTCATATCATTATGGTTGGAAAAGATGCTTGATAGAATTTCATGAATTTTCTTGAAATTTTCATGATAGAATTTTCTTGAATGTACTAAGATTTGTTTTTGTGGCCAAACATATAATCTATCCTGGAGAATGTACACATGAGAAGAATGTATATTCTGCTACTGTTAGAAGGAATGTTCAGTAAATGTCTGTTAAGTCCATCTAGTCTAACATGGCATTAAGTCCAAAGTTTCTTTATTGACTTTTCTTTCTGGATGACCTATCCATTGTTGAAAATCGGATTTTTAAGTCTTCTATTATTATTGTAATATTGTATATTTCTCCCTTAAATTTGTTAATATTTGCTTTATATATTTAGGTGCTCCTGTGTTGAGTATGCAAATAATTACAAATGTTATACTCTTGATAAATCAATCCTTTTATCATTATATAATGACCTTCTTTGTATCTTGCTATAGTTTTTGGCTTAATGTCTATTTTGTGTGTAAATAGCAAAATTATAGAGATAGAGAATAAATTATTGTTTGTGAGACTTTGGAGATAGTGGAGGGAGGGAAATAGGTATGACTGTAAAGGGGTAACATGAAAAACCATTGTCCATCAGCTGGTGAACAGATGAACAAAGTCTGGTATATGCATGCAATAGAATACTACTTAGCAAGCAAAAAGAATAAAATATCAATACATCCAGCAACATAGATGAGTCTTAAATCATAATCAGTGAAAAAAGTCAGATAAATCTCATCACAAGGAAAAAGTTTTATTTTTATTTGATCTATATGAGGTGGTGTTAACCCATTGTGGTAATTATTTCACAATATATATAATTCAAATAGACATGCTGTATGCTTTAAACCTATACAATGATGTATGCCAACTATTTCTCAATAAAAATGGAGGGAAACAGGTAAAAAAGAAAGGGAAAAAAGTCTATTTTGTGTGATATAAGCATAGCCTCTGCTCTTTTTTGACTTTCATTTGCATGGAATATTTTTTTCTATACCTTCACTTTCAGTCTGTGCATGTCTCTAAATCTGAAGTGAATCTCTTGTAACAGCATATAATTGGGTCTTATTGTCTATTCAGCAACTCTATATCTTTTGATTGGAGAAGGGAAAAATATTTTTAAAGTTACTTTTGTTCATATGTTAAAAGATAATTAGATATTCTTTGTACCTATGTTTTATATTTCAGTTTGAGTCTAAATTAGGTAAATAATGCACATGCTAATCAGAATTCATTATAATTAACTGTAGAACTTACCGCACAGTTGGACTCATCTCACACACTAGTAAAGTAATGCTCAAAATTCTCCAAGCCAGGCTTCAGCAATACGTGAGCCGTGAACTCCCTGATGTTCAAGCTGGTTTTAGAAAAGGCAGAGGAACCAGAGATCAAATTGCCAACATATACTGGATCATCAAAAGAGCAAGAGAGTTCCAGAAAAACATCTATTTCTGCTTTATTGACTATGTCAAAGCCTTTGACTGTGTGGATCACAATAAACTGAAAAATTTTGAAAGAGATGGGAATACCAGGTCACCTGACATGCTTCTTGAGAAACCTGTATATAGTTCAGGAAGCAACAGTTAGAACTGGACATGGAACAACAGACTGGTTCCAAATAGGAAAAGGAGTACGTCAAGGCTGTATATTGTCACCCTGCTTACTTAACTTATATGCAGAGTACATCATGAGAAATACTGGGCTGGAAGTACAAGCTGGAATCAAGATTGCCAAGAGAAATATTAATAACCTCAGATATGCAGATGACACCACCCTTATGGCAGAAAGTGAAGAACTAAGAGCCTCTTGATGAAAGTGAAAGAGGAGAGTGAAAAAGTTGACTTAAAGCTCAACATTCAGAAAACGACCATGGCATCCAGTCCCATCACTTCATGGGAAATAGATGGGGAATCAGTGGAAACAGTGGCTGACTTTATTTTGGGGGGCTCCAAAATCACTGCAGATAATGACCGCAGCCATGAAATTAAAAGACTCTTGCTCGTTGGAAGGAAAGTTATGACCAACCTAGACAGCATATTAGAAAGCAGAGACATGACTTTGCCAACAAAGGTCCATCTAGTCAAGGCTATGGTTTTTCCAGTAGTCATGTATGGACGTGAGAGTTGGACTATAAAGAAAGCTGAGCACCGAAGAATTGATACTTTTGAACTGTAATGTTGGAGAAGACTCTTGAGAGTCCCTTGGACTGCAAGGAGATCCAACCAGTCCATCCTAAAGGAGATCAGTCCTGGGTGTTTATTGGAGAGACTGATGTTGAAGCTGAAACTCCAATACTTTGGCCACCAGTTGCAGAGAACTGACTCATTGGAGAAGACTCTGATGCTGGGAGAGACTGGGGGCAGGAGGAGAAGGGAACAACAGAGGATGAGATGGTTGCATGGCATCACCAACACAGTGGACATGGGTTTGGATGGACTTCGGGAGTTGGTGATGGGCACAGAGGCCTGGCGTGCTGCAGTTCATGGAGTCCCAAAGAGTCGGACATGACTGAGCTATTGAACTGAACTGAACTGAACTGTAGAAAAATGCCCCAGCTTGGTAGAATTATTCAGTTCTGTCTAATGGTAATCCAAGGACATTTCCTTTTTAAGAAAATTTTTCCTGTAGCCTCACAAGTGGTAGAACCAAGACTAATTTCAGGGAGAAACAGTTATTTTAAAAAGACAATAGTGGATTTCCATGGTGGCCCAGTGATTAAGAATCCACCTGCCAATGCAGGAGACACGGGTTCAATCCCTGGAATGGGAAGATCCCACGTGTTAATAAGCAGCTAAGCCCGTGTGCCACAACTACTGAAGCCTGCAAACTCTAGGGCCCACAGGCTGCAACAAGAGAAGCCACTGCAGTCAAAAGCCTGCATATCACAATGAAAAGTAGCCCCCACTGGCCACAACTAGAGAAGAGCCCTCACCCAGCAATGAAGACCCAGCAAAGCCAAAAATAAATGAATAAAAAAAAATTTAAGATAATATTGAATACACAGTTTAGCAAGAATGCACCAGAGCATAGGTCTTCTGAAGCCCTTGTTAGCTCTACCCTAGCCATAGACTTCAGCCTTGATCACTTTGTCATTTCAAACATGCTTGCCTTGACTTGGGTCATGACCAGGATGCAGGCTGTTAGTGGATCCTGTTCAAAGTCCTTGCCTCTGACCCTACATTGCTCAACAGCAGTGGCTACACAAAGAAAGAAGTGCCAGACTCAGACTAACGGCTGGAATTCCTCCACCTAAGTACATTCTGCCTATCAGAAGTAGGGCAAGTCACTTATACTTTTTAAGCCTCAGTTTTCTTTACTAGATCTGAAGGAAGTATTAGATGTAAAAAGGGCTTCAAATAGTACCTGGTATGTTGTAAGCCATCAACAAATGTTAGCTATTGTATCTTGTAATTGTTTCTGGCTTACAATGTAACAGGTGCTATTCAAGCACTTTACATCTTTTACTCACTAAGGCCTAATAGAGAGAACTGTATGTTACAAGTGCTTCCCTGGTAGTTCAGACAGTAAAGAATCTGCCTGGGAGACCCAGATTCTCCTGATTCTCGTGGTTAGGAAGATCCCCTGGAGAAGGGAATGGCAACCCACTCCAGTATTCTTGCCTGTAAAATCCCATAGACAGAGGACCCTGGTGGGCTACAGTCCATGGGGGTCCAGAGTCAGACATGACTGAGTGACTAACACACACATGTTATAAGTAGATGTTCTTAGTTCTTCTTCCCTCCTGCAAAACTTATATAAACTCTGTTTCCATTTCTCTGCTATGCAACAAGATTTAGCTTACTTGGTGACTAGCAAGAGGAAAAGACAAGAAAAGAATTGACTTTTGAATGTCTGTTATATACCTGGCAATTTATATGAGGATATGAAGATAAAGAACTTCTCAAGAAATAGTTCTCTTAGGAGCAATTTCGCCAACTAGTAATATGATCTTGAAAATACTCAAGACAGTTCAATTAAACAGATTAATTTAGTATCTTCCAACCGTGAGCCAAACATTGAGGACCAGAAATGAGTGCAAGAGGGCAAATCATGGAGGAAAAAGACTATGTCTATGATGTTCATTATTATATTTTCAGTGTCTAGAATAACACCTTGTAACAGGAGATGCCCAATATAATTTTATTAAATGAAAAAGTAGCTAAATGAACAAGACATAGCCCCTACTCTCAAGTAGCTAATGTTAAACTAAAAAAGACATATAAACAAATTAAATATGACGCAGTGTCCTACATGCAGTCATAAACATACATGCAAAACCCTAAAGTGAGATGGACGAAAAGGTGATAAATTCTGTGGGGATTAGGGGTGGGGAGGGGTGTCCAGCAAGGCTAAAAGGAAGAGCCCATTAGATTGTGATTTAGAGTGACAGCCCATGAAGAGAGTAGATGGGGCAGGGATAGTAACTGAGGTTAGAAACAGGAAAATCAGTTAGAAGGGCTTTATAACTGGTCTTCCAGAGGGCATTACATCCTCAGGTTCTAGATCAGGTTTCCTAACCAGGGGCCTAGAGGGGAGCCACTTAGCTCAGATGAAATTACCTCTTTATTTTCACTAACTTTAAACTGATTTGTTCCCTATGACTTTGTTATGAACAGAAATCTCAGATATTTTCATATTATATTACAGAAATGCTTTATGTTTATCATAACTTCACGATTGCTGGGTTCCTAGATCTGCCACTGCTGCTGCTGCTAAGTCACTTCAGTCGCTTCAACTCTGTGTGACCCCACAGAGGACAGCCCACCAGGCTCCCCTGTTCTTGGGATTCTCCAGGCAAGAATACTGGAGTGGGTTACCATTTCCTTCTCCGATCTGCCACTAGATATTGTTATTTGAGGCATTAACAATGAAGCACCTATATCATCATATCATAAGTTTGCTTTTCTAATAAACTGATCAATGTCCTTCATTGTAAATGTCTTTTTTTTTTTTGTAGTCCTCTGTATTTTACGTACACATTGAAAGAGATTCTGAGAAGGAGTAAAATGGGCTTCAACAGACTGCCAGAGGAACCTGTAGTAAACAAAAAAGCAAACAAACAAAAGAAACGTGTTGGGATGATTAAGAACCTCTACTCCAGAGTCAAATCAAATAAATGCAATTCTAATTTCATCAATTGTGTGTGACTTCAGGGCTTCACCAGGGCTTCCCTGGTGGCTCATTTGGTAAAGAATCTGCCTGCAATTCAGGAGACCTGGGTTCAGTCCCTGGGTCAGGAAGATCCCCTGGAGAATGAAATGCCAGCCTACTCCGGTATTCTTCCCTGGAGAATTCCATGGACGAGAAGCCAGGTGGGCTATAGTCCATGGGATCACAAAGAGTTGGACATGACCACGCGACTAACACTAACATTAAAAAAAAAAAAATCCTACTTGGCCTCAGTTTTCTCATGTGGAAAATGGGTATAATATTGCTAGTGTCTATTTCATCAGTTTGTTTTAAAGATAAATTATACATAAAGAGCATATACGAATGGCAGGTCTATAAACATTCAATAACTGACAATATTATAACCATTTTGATCTTGGTTTCTGAAGAAAATCCAAAGAACAAACCCTTAAATCTAGCATTTCTAGGGACTCTAGCCTGTATATGAAGCTTTCCCTGAATGTTTATTAAGGCAACGGCCAAAACAGTCCTCATTTTCTCCTCTTCCCCTTTTGTTTATAAGTCCATTTAAGGATCAATGAAGAGTCAGCACAAGGTTTTCATTTTCTGCACACACACACACACACCAAGGCAACTTCCTGATAATTAGGCTATTATATAAACACAGATTTAGCTGATAGACCCCCATGGAAAATATCCTATTCCAGTTTCTCTAAAGCATGAATCTGGATGCTATTGACAGGCATGAACTAGCTTACTTCATGGGCATGAAGGGAAAACTAGAGCCTGCACTGAACTGTACTGAACTGCAGGTGGTCAGAGACTTAGAGATGCAGGAAGCAGGAAGGAAGAAGGAGGAATTGGAGGCCAGCCAGGAGCAAGCTGGGAATAGCCAGGCTGTGCTGCTCCTTAGTTACCATGGGTTTTGTCCTGCCAGATGTCCTCAGCATCTCCTTGGTTTTCTGCCTGGGGAATTGACTATTCATTCTTATGTTGTCTTAAATGCTGTCACATTCACAAGTACTCCTCGGAGGTCAAATCCATTTTTAAATGTTCATCCTAGCAAGAGAGATTTTTTTACATAGATGGGATAGAGCCCAGATCTAGAAAAATTTAGACGCAAGTCCCAGCTTTGTCATTTACTACCTGAGTGAACTTAAGTCATTTATTTAGATTGCCTAATTTTCAGTTTCCTCATCTATCAAAAATTGGGATCATTTACTCAATGAAAATTCATTTCGACTCTATTGTGTGACAGGCTCAGATTTGGATGTTGAGAATACAGAAGTATACCAGAAAAGTAAAGCCCTGCTGTCATGACGCTTTATTTAAGAGGAGATGGAGAGAAAAAAACAGGCAAGATGTTGTTGGTAAATGTCTGGGAGACAATAAAACAAGTTAACATGCAAGAGAGTGGGGGGAGGGGCATCTTTACCTTACAAGGAAAGACTGATAATTTGACATCTGAACTGAGATAGCAGATTAGAAAAACAGAGGGAACCAGTCTTACGAAGATGAGGGTGTGAGCATTCCAATGAAAGTGAAAGGGAATTTCAAAGGCTCCAAGGGAGAGGAAAGAATTTGGTACATCAGTGGAATATAAAGATGAAGAATTGAGGGAGGCAGAGAGGGATCTGGGAAGAAGTGGAAGAGGTAGGCAGGACTGAGGAGGCGGAAGAGGATATGGGAGATTTGAGGAGAGCAGAAAATGTGTGAAATCCTTGTTTTGGAGAATGGGCGAGGAACATACTGGGGAAGTGTAGTAGGGTTGCTTGGCAGCATTGAGACTCCTTTTGAGATGTGTGGTCATGAATTTAAACTAGAACTAGTTGGCATAGTAGATGTTGTTCTGAGGACTAGATGAAATGAATGGCAGTTTTTGATACATAGTAGATGCTTGAAAATGTTGACTAGCTATCATAAGAGAAGAAATAGATGAGGAAAATGCAACATGCTCGATTATTTTTGTGACCATTTGAATTCATAGGAGCACCTAAATAATTGTATATTCTGATATTTGCTTTAAGACTAGGTTTTCTTCTAAAATAAGTAGGGTGGTTTTTTTTGTTTTTTTGTTTGTTTGTTTTGCTTTTGAATATTTTAACCCTGAGTGTTTTTGTACACCCTAATAAAATACACTGTATTTTTTGCCCTTGTGATCTTAATAAACTGGAAGTTAATTTCTTTGTTCTGTCTCTTGTAAAACCACTTCCTTATGTTCCAAATGCAGGAACACAGCTTATCTTAGTGTATACTCAAAATTTGCTCCATCTTTTGGGGTGTTCAGACAAAAAAAAAGATTTTTTCTGGTAACCTTCCAAAGATGTTTTGAAATGTTAATTCACCCACATCTGGTACCTGGGAACAATTCTTCAGCCTAGGCTATCACATCTATTGCAACTTTGAATGTAACCTCCCTTGCCACACAGAAATGGGAAAAATCACACCTGAAATTTCCTGTAATTTCATCTCACCAATGAGATCTTTTCTGTCAAGTCTTTTTTCAAAACTCTGCAAGGTTTAGAAGTTCTGATACCAAAAAGTACTGATACTGATATGGAACATGGCAGAAACACTGAATGAACTAGATTTGAACAGGACAGGATCTGGAGTTGGCGGGGTCCTCCGAGGCAGCGGCTAGGAGGTAGGTAAGTGTTGAGTGGTGAAAGACAACTAGGTTGGTAGGAGGCTAATGAGGAGTTCAGCAAGGGATAATAGGTGAGCTCATCTACTGGAAGGCAGAGAGAAGCATCTGAAAGAAAACAAAAGGAGGGATTCTAGGCATGTAATCTGACAGCAGGCTGTGAGAACTGCAGCTCTTATACAAAGCCAGAGACATTGAAAAGAACAAGGTAGGCCATCAATCTCAGTCTCTGATAGCCTGAGCTCTGTGCTCTGCAAATTCTTCCCCTAGCTGGTAGTGTCTTCCAAAGGCATCATGTACTCCAGTGTTCTTGGTTCCTCAAAGAAACTGCCTGCTTCCACCCCCGGCCCCATTCCACATAATGTTTACAAGTTGGAGGAAAAAAGAGATTTTGAGGTTGTAATAAAAGAGCTCTCATATCAGCCTAACACTCAGTGTTCCTGTATTTGCTGACAGCTCCTTCCTGAAAACGTCTGGGACTCTGCCTGAGACTTCTCCCTGATCACTGGAGCGTACTTGAGTCTGGAACAGGGCAGACCAGAAAAGCCAGGGTCTTAATGTCCCTAGGAGCAACCTTCAAACACTGATTGCAATTGATGTAGAAACATCTATTTCAGTTACCTATTGCCACATGATAAACCACTCCAAAACCAGTTGTTTAAGATGACAGTGATTTGTTTTTTCTCATGATTCTGTGGGTGGGCTGCATGGTGCCTCTTCTAGTTTGCCCAGGCTCACTCATGTAGCTGCGTTCAACTGCAGAGGCAGACAGCCTGAAAGGTCCATGTTGGTATCACTTACATGTCTTGCAGCTGGCATAGGCTGTTCACTCAGGACACTTTGGTATTCTTTCACATGGCTTTTTTTTTTTTTCTTTTCCAGGTTAGACCACCTTCCTTGTCCTGTGGAGATCTCTGCATATCAAGAGGGCAAAGGCAAAAGCTGTAAGGTATCTCAAGGCCCTCCACAATATCACTTTTGCCATTTTCATTGGCCAGAGCAAGTCACAAGACCATCCCAGATTCAAGGGACAATGGTTGATAGACCATGGTGTTACTAGGAATAAGATAGATGGAGGGACAATAAGGATATTGCCTAACTTTTTAAAAAAGACCAAGAATGAATGTGGTAGACACACTTTAGGGTGAACCACCTCCTCCCATGAGTCATACTCATATAATCTGCTGTCCTTGAAAACCTACAACCTGCTTCTAGCCAACAGAGTCTGGCAAAAGCAATGGGATCGTCACTTCTTTAACTAGGTTACATTATAAAAGGCTTTGCCAACTGGACTAAGATTCTCCTACTGGCCTTGAAAAAAGCAAGCTAATAAAAGGTGAACTGCCTATGAGAGTGGAGAAGGCAATGGCATCCCACTCCAGTACTCTTACCTGGAAAATCCCGTGGACGGAGGAGCCTGGTAGGCTGCAGTCCATGCGGACACGACTGAGCGACTTCACTTTCACTTTTCGCTTCCACGCATTGGAGAAGGAAATGGCAATACACTCCAGTGTTCTTGCCTGGAGAATCCCAGGGACAGGGGAGCCTGGTGGGCTATGGGGTCGAACAGAGTCGGACACAACTGAAGTGATTTAGCAACAGCAGCATCCTAGAAGAGAGAGGGCCTTGTGCCAACAGAAGCCCCCTTTGTCCTACAGCTGTGAAGAACTGAGTTCAACCAACCACCATGTCAACTTAGAAGAGTACTCTAAGCTCTAGAAAGAAGCTCCTTCCAGAAGAGATTTCCAGAAAGGAACAGAACCCATCTGACACCTTGATTACAACCTTGTGAGACCTTAAGTAGAGGATCCAGCTAAGCCATACCCAGACTTCTGAAACAGGGAAACTATAAGATAATAACATGGGAGTTGTTTTTAAAACTTCTGAGTTTGTGGTGATTTGTTTGGGAGGAATATAAAACTAATACGAGTAGAAAGCTGAGTTCTGCCAGTACGATGGAAAAATCACAATCCCTTATGATTTCCAGACATGAGCCTGTTCTCACACCCAGAGCTCATCAACTGAAGGAGATACCAAGTCCCCTTGAGGATGAACCCTAAAATGATGCAGCAGTACACTAGCAATTCCCTTATAATCTTTCCCCAAAAGGACTTATGGTCATTTACTAGAATAACTGAACAATGGCAGGAAGGGGATATTCAGATTTTTCAAGAGATCATAGTTCACATTGTACCAAGAGTCTCAAAACACCAGCATGGCCCCCTATTGGAAGAACTACTAGGGTGGAGCACTAGATTCTCAAGCAAAGGCTGGGTGACCAAGATTCAAGACTCCTCAAGGATGGAGGCAAGCAACCAAGACCGGCAAAAACGTTGACTGAAGGTAAGGGGGATCCAGAATGAGTGGCAGAGGAGGGAAGTGATAAGTAAAATAACACTACAGTTGCAGTACCAGGGCAGTACAGGACTGAGACTGCTTCTATTAACTAGCCGCATTTTTTTTTCATTGAAAAAATTTTCTTATTGAGTTATAATTGACATGTAACATTATAAATTTGAGGTGTAAATTTGTTGGTTTGCTACATTTGTATATTGCACTATGATTACTATAGTAAGGTTGGCTAACACCTTCATCAGGTCATATAATCATTGCTTCTTTTTGTATTGAGAACAATTAAGATTTAACCTCATGGTGATTTTGAAGTTTAAAGTATAGTATTGTTGACTATAATCACTGTGTTGTCATTAAATTTCCAGAACTTATTTATACACTAGTTGCAATGGAATACCTATTTTATCCCCAGTTTTATTGAGCTGTAATTGACAATACAGCACTGTATAAGTTTAGGGTATACAACGTAAAGAATACTCTGACTTACAAATATCATAAACGATTACCACAATAGGTTTAATGAACATCCATCATCTCTGGAATACTTACTTTTAACAGATATTGCCAGATTTCATTCTGCAAAAAATAAACAATTTAGAGTTCTACCATTAAAGTATGAAAATACTCATTCCACACCTCCAAATCACTCTTTGTGGTTGCCACTTTTTAAAAATTTGTATCATTTTGCAAGTACCTTATATCTGTCAATTAATTTTTATTTTAGTTATTGCTGCTGGCTACCAGCATAAAGTGTCCATGACAAAATAGACTTAATGTGTGATCCAAATAGATCAGGGTGGAAAAGGTGTTAACAGTTGTGACACACCCATTGCCTTGGCCTAGACCTCCTTCACTCTGATGCTTTTTCCTGCTGGTACCTGTAACCCTGAGCCTACGTACGAGCTTTCTCTGGACACAGGTGCATATTAACCCACACTGGGGGCAGACTGCGATTGTTAGTGTATTAATATACTCAACTTTCAAACAATAACTGAAAGGAACTGGCTTATAAATACCTGAAGTTTCTTTGCTTCTCTGCAGGACATCTCTGAAACAAGTTCTGTACAATCTCCCAGAGAATCCATGGAGACCTCCGTGGAGCACTCCCAGGAAGGACCCAGTGGAGAACCCCCACATGGATGATCCCATGGAGGACCCCCAGGAGAACACCAGCATGTGGAGAACCTCTAGGGAGGATCCCCATGGAGGACCCCCTGACACTCTGGAGAACCACTCCCCACCCCGTGGAGGGCCCCCTGGAGAAACACCCCCCGACTGAGTGGAAGACCCTGTGAGACTGAGCTCCACTGAGTTACTGGTTAACTCCTCTGCCTGGCTTCCTCCCTTCTGTATTTCCTTCCTCACGCCCTCACCAGGGCTTCCTGAAATCAATTCCCAATGGACTTATGCTCTGATCTCAAGCCTGTTTTTGATAACCTCCACCGAAGACTGCAACGAGATAAGTTTGGGAAGTGTGCCCCATTTCAGAATCTTGGGGTGGGAAGGTCTAAAGTTGGAAACTACAAAGTGAGAAGGCCTCTCCACAGCAAAGTGTAGCAATATGGGTAAATCTCACAAACATAATGCTGAGTGAAAGAAACCAGGCACAGGTAAGTACGTAATTCCAACTATATAAAGTGCAACAGCAGACCCCAGGGATTGATGTCATCACAAGTTCAGAATAGTGACTGGAAGACAGGATGATGGGAGCTTTTGGACAGTTCAAATTCTATTTCTGTAGTGTAGTAACATAAATGATTCAAAATGGCTTCCAATAATTTGAGAGAATAGCATTGAAACGTGTATATTATCCTACGTGAACTCGATCACCAATCCAGGTTTGATGCATGAGACAGGGTGCTCAGGGCTGGTGCACTGGGATGAACCTGAGGGATGGGATGTGGAGGGACATGGGAGGGGGATTCAGGATGGGGGACACATACACACCCATGGCTGATTCACGTCAATGTATGGCAAAAACCACTACAATATTGTAAAGTAGTTAGCCTCCAATTAAATGAATTAATTTTTTAAAAATGGCTTCCAATAATTTGAGCAACAAAATTAATAACCCAAAGTATAAAATAAATTTTGTGAGTATACACTGACATAAATCAATGATTAAAAAATAAATAAATATGGGACAAGAGACAGAGTTCCCATGTAGAAGAATTTCAAATAATTTGTGTAGATGACACTCCACCCTCAAAGAAAGGGAATATAACTCTTCACCACTTAAATGTCGGATGAAAATAGTGATTTCTTCCAAAGAACACAGAAGGAAGAAAGTTAAAAAAAAAAAAAGTAATTTCAGGGGCTTCCCTGGTGGTCCAGTGGCAGACACTGTGCAAAGGGCCGGTGTTCAATCCCTGATCAGGGAACTAGATCCCACATGTAACAGATGAAACTATACATTCCATAACTAAGACCCGGGGCAGCCAGATAAATAGATTTTTTAAAGTAAGGCTGATTCACGTCAATGTATGGCAAAAACCACTACAATATTGTAAAGTAGTTAGCCTCCAATTAAATGAATTAATTTTTTAAAAATGGCTTCCAATAATTTGAGCAACAAAATTAATAACCCAAAGTATAAAATAAATTTTGTGAGTATACACTGACATAAATCAATGATTAAAAAATAAATAAATATGGGACAAGAGACAGAGTTCCCATGTAGAAGAATTTCAAATAATTTGTGTAGATGACACTCCACCCTCAAAGAAAGGGAATATAACTCTTCACCACTTAAATGTCGGATGAAAATAGTGATTTCTTCCAAAGAACACAGAAGGAAGAAAGTTAAAAAAAAAAAAAGTAATTTCAGGGGCTTCCCTGGTGGTCCAGTGGCAGACACTGTGCAAAGGGCGGTGTTCAATCCCTGATCAGGGAACTAGATCCCACATGTAACAGATGAAACTATACATTCCATAACTAAGACCCGGGGCAGCCAGATAAATAGATTTTTTAAAGTAAATTCATAATGAATAAGCACTATCTTAGCCAGGTTATCAAGGTCAAAGCAACAGTGATAAATCATGTTAATAGTAGTATGCACCCTAGGGACTTCCCTGGTGGACCAGCGGTAAAGACTTTGAGCTTCTTTGGGTTCAATTTCTGGCCAGGGAACTAGAGATCCCGCGTGCTGGGTGGTACAGCCATGTATATGGCTTCCCTGGTGGGCTTAGATGCTAAAGAATCCATCTGCAATGCAGGGAATCTGGTTTCCATGCTTGGGTTGCGAAGATCCCCTGGAAAGGGGACTGGTAACCCACTCCAGTGTTCCTGCCTGAGAAGTCATAGGGACACAGGAGTCTGGTGGGCTACAGTCCACGGGATCTCAAAGAGTCGGACATGACTGGGCAACTAAGACACACACACTGTATCCTTAATATGATGTGATGACAATGATATTTTGCCTCTATGGTGTTCTTCCCAAAACCCCATAGCCTCAGCCTCCCCAAACCTGATAGTCTAGTCATGAGGAAACCATCAAACAAAGCCCAATAGAGGGACCATTCTGCAAAATACCTGACCACTAATACTGTCGAGTTCATCAAAAACAAGGCAAGTCTGAGAAACTGTGACAGTCAAAAGGAGTCAAAGGAGTCGTGCTGACTAAAAGTTACCTAGCATTGTAGATGGGATCCTGGAACAGAAAGTTAGGCAAAATCTAAGGAAATCTGAATAAAGAATGGACTTTAGCTAATGATAATGTATTACTATTGATTTATAAATTATAACAAATATATTAATAATGTAAGATGTTAATAGTAGGTATAGTTCAGTTCAATTCAGTCGCTCAGTAGTGTCTGTTGTGACCCCATGAATCGCAGCACGCCAGGCCTCCCTGTTCATCACCATCTCTTGGAGCTCACTCAGACTCACGTCCATTGAGTCCATGATGCCATCCAACCATCTCATCCTCAGTTGTCACCTTCTCCTCCTGCCCCCAATCCCTCCCAGCATCAGAGTCTTTTCCAATGAGTCAACTCTTCACATCAGGTGACCAAAGTACTGGAGTTTCAGCTTTAGCATCATTCCTTCCAAAGAAATCCCAGGGCTGATCTCCTTCAGAATGGACTGGTTGGATCTCCTTGCAGTCCAAGGGACTCACAAGAGTCTTCTCCAATACTACAATTCAAAAGCATCAATTCTTTGGCGCTCAGCCTTCTTCACATCCATACAAAACCATAGGAAAAACCATAGCCTTGACTAGATGGACCTTAGTTGGCAAAGTCATGTCTCTGCTTTTGAATATACTGTCTAGGTTGGTCATAACTTTTCTTCCAAGGAGTAAGCTTCTTTAATTTCATGGCTGCAGTCACCATCTGCAGTGATTTTGGAGCCCCCCAAAATAAAGTCTGACACTGTTTCCACTATTTCCCCATCTATTTGCCATGAAGTGATGGGACTGGATGCCATGATCTTCGTTTTCTGAATGTTGAGCTTTAAGCCAACTTTTTCACTCTCCTCTTTCACTTTCATCAAGAGGCTTTTTAGCTCCTCTTCACTTTCTGCCATAAGGGTCGTGTCATCTGCATATCTGAGGTTATTGATATTACTCCCAGCAATCTTGATTCCAGCTTGTGTTTTTTCCAGTCCAGTGTTTCTCATGATGTACTCTACATACAAGTTAAATAAGCAGGGTGACAATATACAGCCTTGATGTACTCCTTTTCCTATTTGGAACCAGTCTGTTGTCCCATGTCCAGTTTCTGAAAACTCTCCAAACTATCTTCACAAGTATTCTGTTATTTAAATCTGTGCTTAAAAAAGCTTTATTAAAAAAAATAAAAATAATTCCTGATGAATCATGCCTCCCTGTGTCCATACCACTTGATAATATATCTTGCCACTTCTCCCATCAAAAGAGTCTGGGATTTCTCTGGTGATCCAGGGGTTAAGAATCTACCTGCCAAAGAAGGAGACACAGGTTCAATCCCTGGTCCAGGAAGATCCCACATACCACAGAGCAACTAAGCCCAGGTGCCACAACTTCTGAGCCTACGCTCTAGAACCCAGAAGTTGCCACTACTGAGCCCGCCTGCCTCAACTTCTGAAGCCAGAGTGCTTAGAGCCTATGTCCAACAACAAGAGAACCCACCACAAAGAGAAGCCCCCACATCTCAACAAAGACTAGCTCCTGCTTGCCGCAGCTAGAGAGAACTAGAGAAAGCCTGCTTGCAGCAAAACAGACCCAGCACAGCAACAGAATAAAACAACTTTTTAAAAAGATACTACATGAATTTAAGATATTATTAGCAGAAAATTATGAATAATAATTGTAACTAATATGTGCACAATGTATTTCTCATCCTGTGAATTTTAATACCAAAGAAAATGCTCTCTGATGATAGTGTTTCTAGTCTCTGTGGTGTTTAGGGGACTTGTTTGCAGAGAGTCTATTCTGAGGTCCCTTCAAACCAGCCACGAGTGGCTCAGTCATCTAGCCTACCTGTAAAGCAGTTCAGCCCTGCTTGGGTATTCCAATTTTCCAATGAGACTTCTTTCAGAAAACAGCAATTCATGTATTCTATATCCATCTTCTCCCACAATCTTTTTTTCTGTTTTTTAGTTTTCCCTAAATGTAGGTCATAGACCCTGGAGTCAGGATAAGAAGCGTCCCCTCTGCCTATGCTCCACTGACTTTTTCCTCACTTAAGGCCTGTGTCCTAGCTACGCCATGTGCAGAAGATTCCCCTGGGATGCTCCTCGCCTGCTTCAGCTCATGGGAGCATTAGCTATGTGCTCAGTCATGTCCAACTCTGGACCCCATAGACTGTAGCCCCCCAGGCTCCTCCCCAGGCTCCCATGGGGACTCTCCAAGCAAAAATACTGGAGTGGATTGCCTTTTGCTCCTCTGGGGGGTCTTCCTGACCCAGAGACCGAACCTGTGTCTCCCATATTGTAGGCAGATTCTTTACCATCTGTGCCACCAGGGAAGCCTGAGCTCAATCCTTGGTAAAAGAGAGAGGCAGACCCTGAAGAGGCTGAGCTGTCTGCCCCTCGGTGAACCTGGGAGCTGGAGCTCCAGTTGAGCCCTGATCAAGTGTGTTTCATCTCGCAGGGTGGCCTTCAGCAAGATCCCTTGGAAACAAACCTGCATTCACTTTGGAGACCAACCACCCCTCCCATGCATAACAGTAAGCAAGAGCAACTCATGGGAGACCTTTGCTTCAAACAGTGGGCAAGGCAACCTCTGGGAAGTAGGATTTGGGTTAGAAAAAGCATCAGTGACTTACTTAGCTTTTTCCTCCAGCTTGTGCCTATAAGTAGTAATATGGTTATCACATCTAATAACACATTCAAGAGAGCGAGAAAAGTAATACATGTTCGTTGAATGCTTATTACGACAGTAGCTACAGCCCTCTCTCACCGCTGCAGTCTCACAGCTGCAGTCTCTCTCACCGCACCCAACTTCTTTATTATAAAAAATTCCAAATGTATAGCCATATGAAATATAGTTTACCCATCCTCTAGTTTCAACAAAAATTCAGGGCCAACCTCTTTTCATCTTTATCCCTACCCTCTCTTGCCCTTCCCATATTATTTTGAAGCAAATTCCAGATACCATATTCTTTTAACCAGAAATCATATTTCAATATGTATACCAAAAGATAACTCTTTCACAACATAGCCACAAATCAGTAATATATCTTTAAAAATTAACAATAAACTTTAATATCAGTCAGTCAGTATTTAAATTTCTCTAAATATCTATATATATCTTGTAATCAATTCAGTCATTTCTCATAATCATTTTTGAACTCTTCCCTGCCCTTTTTCATCTTTGTGCTTTCACATTTGTGTTTTCTGCCTGGACTGCCCTTTCCTGCTTACCCAATGAGGCAACAGCTCTCCAGATCTGTTCAAATATCACCTCCTCCAGGAATTTTCCTTTGCAAACCTTCACAGTTAGTCATCACTTCAGCACTGACTTTCTGCTCTATTTGTGTACATGCCTGTCTCTCTCCTCAGATTGTGAGCTCCTTGAAGACATGAACCCTACTCTCCTGGTCTTTGTAACCCCAGTACCCAGCATGGTGTCTGCCCTTTAGTATTTGCTTCAAGCCAGTGGATTATTTCTAAGAAGAGGTTCCCAAGGCCTTTCTATTGTTCTCCTTGTTGATCTAACCTTTTCTAAAGTTCAATGTCTTTTGCAAAGATGGTGTTTTTCCTCCTTCATTTGGGCTGGAGGTTGACCTGGTGTTTCAATCTGAAAGCTTTTAGAAACCACTGGAGGCAGAATTAATTGGTTTAGACCTTTTTTTTGCCTTTTTTTTTTTTTAGATTCCAGGATTGATATAAAGCAGAATGACTGAGGGAAGAGAAAGCCATTTTGTCAATCAGCAGCCTGCTCTGGGATTTACGTAGTAAGAACTGTACAGAATTGAAAGAAAAAGATATTATCCTTGTCCTCTAATCGGATCCAATCTACAAACCATCTGGTTCTCTGAGAAAGACCTTGGAATATGCGCTTAGTTTCCAAACTGTAATTAATAACATTTTGAACAATAGTTTTCAAGGATTTCTTTAACTGCAAAATTCCCTGTTTGGGTTTATCTAGCCTGCAAGATCAATGTGTTATACAGACAAAAGCAGATTCCTGGGGCCTGGTTCCACAGGGCTCTTGCCAAGTCCCTCCCATGTGACCCCCAGACACAGAATTCAGGACACCAATCAATCATTCATTCACTCTGTCATCATTCAACAATTTATTGAGTGCCTGCTATATGTTTGGTGCTGGTAGCTCTGTGCTGAATATGACAGATGGACTCCCATTCTCTTGGATTTACATTCTGAGGGGGAAGAGGGAGAGAAGCAGTAATTACTAAAAGCCAATGGTTCTCAAACTTTAATTCTCCTCAGAATCACCTGGAGGGTTTGTACAACCACAAATCTCTGGATCCCACCCCTAGAATGTCCAATTCAGTAGGTCTAGAGTAGGGCCTGAGAATAGCCACTTCTAATGATTTTCCAGGTGATGCCAAAACTTATGAACCTGGGATCACACTAAAAACTATTATGTCAAAAATCAAGCAAATCAAACACCTTCAGATAGTGGTAAGTGCTATGCTTTTAGAAAATAAATTTAAAAGGGTATTGGTGTAGAAAGAGCAACCAATTTAGACTGAGTGGCCAGGGAAAACCTCACTGAGAAGGTGACATTTGGGGAAAACCTCACTGAGAGGGTGACATTTGATGTGAGATCTGAATGGTGAAAAGGAGTCATCTACAAGTCTGGGGGAGGGTGTCCCAAGACAAGGACATAGCAAGTGCAAAGGCCTTGAGCAGGGAACAAGCATAGCAAAGCTGAGGGACCATATACATAATTAAAAGTGCCAGTGTCAACACTGAGTATTTTGAGGTGGGGGATGTGATATAAGATTGTAATGAAAGTATAGATAGAGTCAGTTTGTGTAGGACCTTGAAGGCAATTGTAAAAAACAAACAAACAAACAAAAAAAACAGTTTTTAAAGGGTAACATAAAACCATCAGAGAGTTTTAAGTAGGGAATTCTTATGATTTTATTTTACATTTTAAATATAAACTCTTTGCTGTGAAATATCTTTTTGGCTGTTGTGTGGAGAGTGTACCATGAGGATAGGGATGGGGATGGGGCAGGGAGAAAAGGTGGAAGATAGAAGCTGAAGACCAGTTAGGAGACTTGTAGGATTTGGTGGGGGAGGAGAAGTTGCAGTGGAAATGGGGAGAAATGGTAGCTATGTGGGTGGTGAGGAATTGTTGATGGGAATGACATTAACAATTGCTAAAGGCTTAGCATAAGCCTTGCTCCTTGCAGGTATTCAGTAAGTAGTCATGAATGAATGAATGAAACTCCCTTCCTTTCTAAAACACTATGACTATAGCCCTTCACTTCCCTGAGGAATTGAAGAATATGGTAAATTATCATTCCTGAGCTAGATTTCATTTTCTAGTTGGGAACGGGGCTTTGGGTAAGTGTGTGTGGGTGTATGTGAGTGCATGTTAGTTGGGTATTTTTGGATATTGTATCCCCTTCCATTCTCCAACTCTCTTTTTAAATATTTCACTGCTACCCTCCCCCCCCTTTTACAGATATAATGCAGGTTTCCAACAGCTCCTTAAGAATTATTTTCCCTTTGTAAAGCAAATTGAGTGGGGGCAGCCTGGGAGCTCTGCAGTTCCCCTGGGAGCTGGAAGGAGTTAGTTGAGGCTCTGGTTGCTGGGAGAGGCTGGGGGTGAGGAGTGCTTCTTCCCTGCTGCACTTAGGGCAGAAATCCATTTATTCCTTTGGATCGTTTTCATTGAACTGCTTTTATTACTGTTTCTACCGCATCTCTTGCAACTAGAATGAAATGCAATCGAAATATGGGTTGAGTTTCACAAGGAGAAAGGGCCACGAACAACTACTGTGGCGTGTGACAGCCCTGAGCTCTGCAAAAACAAAGATGAGTCAAGCAGCTTCTGCAGATCAAAGGGAGCTGTCATACAGCTCCGTTAACAGCCGTGTTCAGTAGGGAGGAGGAGCTCTGAAATACAAGTCATGCCTTCCAGTGCTAGCAAAACTTTTAGAATTCCCTGGGGATATAAACCCTTTTTCTCAGCATGAAGTTTCAAAAGTTAAACATGTAATCATAAAAGCAGAAAATCTGTTTTTCTTTGCAAAGATGGCATTGAAATACTTGCAAGACTCAAAAGAACTCAAAGGTCAGCTTCCACTTGCTTTAGGTCCCAGGATCCTGGAGGGTAGAATCTGGTGCAGGAACCTGAAGCTCTTCCTGCTAGTTCCTGCTCATTCCCCTCTCCCACTGCATCACTCCCTCTCGTATGTGGTCCTTTCCTGGTACCATGTTTTCTAGATGACAGCCTAGGATAGCTCTCTCACGTTTTTCTTTCTCTCCTTCCTGCAAACCCATTTCCATTCTGTTTCTAAGAGTATCTTAACCAGCCAAGTACAAAACCAGCTGAATTGTAGAACTGATTTTTTTTAATATGTTTGACTATTAGTTTTACATGAAAAATTATATGTTTTATATGTAAACGTACAGTTAGTTCTTCATTCCTCATTAAAAATGAAGACAGGTAAAATATTTTATCATTTCTTTCTCAAAAAAATATTTAAAAATCCTGTTTTGTTTGTTTTTGAGGATTTTTTTCTTTTATTGAAGTATAGTTGATTTACAATGTTGTGTTAGTTTCATGTACACAGCAGAGTGATTCAGTTGTACATATATGTTGCAGGAAAGGGGACCCCTTTCAGGACCTGAAACTGGTCTCTTGTCTAACACTCAGAAAAGAATTGTCCAAGGGGACAGATGTGCTGACAAAGCAAGAGATTTTATTGGGAAAGAGCACTCCAGTGGAGAGCAGTAGGGTAAGGGAACCCAGGAGAACAGCTCTGTCACACGGCTTGCAGTCTCTGGTTTTATGATGATGGGATTAGTTTCCAGGTTGTTTTTAGCCAATCATTCAGACTCAGAGTCCTTCCTGGTGGTGCATGGCCTTGTTCAGCCAAGATAGATGCCAGCAAGAAGGATTCTGGAAGGTGGTCGGACATGTGGTGTCTCCTTTTGACCTTTCCTGAACTCTTCGGGTTGGTGGTGGCTTATTAGCTCCGTGTTCCTTACCAGGTTCCTTACCTCCTGCGGAAAAACAAGCTCTGTCACACGGCTTGCAGTCTCTGGTTTTATGATGATGGGATTAGTTTCCAGGTTGTTTTTAGCCAATCATTCAGACTCAGAGTCCTTCCTGGTGGTGCATGGCCTTGTTCAGCCAAGATAGATGCCAGCAAGAAGGATTCTGGAAGGTGGTCGGACATGTGGTGTCTCCTTTTGACCTTTCCTGAACTCTTCGGGTTGGTGGTGGCTTATTAGCTCCGTGTTCCTTACCAGGTTCCTTACCTCCTGCGGAAAAACAATTCATGCAAATGGTTACTATGGTGCCTGGCCAGGGTGGGCAGTTTCAGTCAGTGTGCTTACCCTAACATATATATACATCTACTCTTTTTCAGATTCTTTTCCATTGGAAGTTATACAAGATATTGAAATAGCTTTCTGTGCTATACAGTAGGTCCTTGTTGTTTCTCTATTTTGTAGATAGCAGTGTGTATGCATTGATCCCAAACTCGTAATTTATCCCTTCCTGCCATGTTTTCTTTTTAAAGTACTGATTTCACTTTTGTAGGTCATTGGGTCTACAGACAGAGAGACAGAGAGAAACAGACAGACAGACAAAGAGGTGTGGTAAAAAAAGGAAGGAAGGAAGGAAGGAAGGAAGGAAGGAAGGAAGGCCAACCCCAAACACTTAAATTCCCTACTGTCAGAGCAGCCTGTCTCATCAGACTTTACTCCTATTTTAAAATAAAGATGTTCTCTAATCAGCTGCATTCCAGGTTTGGTACTGGCTTTGGAAATGGTGGTCACACAGGCTTGGCATTAAAAATGAACGTCTGTGTGAATACCTGGTATCTAGAAACTCTTCCTCATCTTTGAAGAGAGACCAAACACAGGGCTGTGTGAAGGAGCACATGTTCAACAAGCATCTTTGAAAGGAGGATATTGCCAACCAAATAGACAGCACATTCTCCACAGTACCTGCCGTATAGCATGGGTGTGTATACTTGTGTGTGCCCATATGAGTACACATATGTGTGCACACACACACACACTACAGGTTAAGAAGCAACACTCTGGACAAGTTCAGTCTTTCATGAATAATGCCTTTGAACAGGACCTGGGCACAGTCCCAGGGTGAGTTGGACAGCTCTTAGCTGCCCATTGTTAATAGTGGCCTAATTACATAGATAAAATTATTAAGATTATTTATCTATAAGTTGTTTAGTATCTAATGTGTGTGCACATGTGTGTATATGTTCGTTTATTTCTTTTAACTGTTCTGACTTGGCATGTATTAATCTTATAGTTAAAAAAGGTTCACATTAAGAAATTTATCTGTGGTGATACTTGTGTATTATTGCCTATCCTGTTTATCAGAAAGAGAGAAGTCTTCAGAACGTGGCTTAGAAGGGAAGTGGTATGGAGAGGAAAAAAGCAGGGCTAGGTTACCAAGGGAAATGCAAAGTTGGTTTCTACCTCGAATCACTGCCATGAAAGCTCTGTCTACACCTATGGGTACTGAGATACTTGTGTATTATTGCCTATCCTGTTTATCAGAAAGAGAGAAGTCTTCAGAACGTGGCTTAGAAGGGAAGTGGTATGGAGAGGAAAAAAGCAGGGCTAGGTTACCAAGGGAAATGCAAAGTTGGTTTCTACCTCGAATCACTGCCATGAAAGCTCTGTCTACACCTATGGGTACTGAGGTCGATTTACTATGAAGATGTTGCTATTGTTGCTGTCCAGTCAACAAGGTTGTGTCCGGCTCCTCTGTCCATGGGATTTCCCCAGGCAAGAATACTGGAGTGGGTTGCCATTTCCTTATCCAGGGAGTCTTCCCAACCCAGGGATCGAATCTGTGTCTCTTGCAGTGGAAGGTAGATTCTTTACCATTGAGCCACCAGGGAAGTCATACTATGAAGATATGGAAGCCTAAACCCCAGGACACCCTGCTGGCAGGGGCCAGTGAGGGGCCCTGACAATGTAATCAGATAGTCACATGTTTCTTTAAAAAATTATAAAAGTAAATGGTAACTAGACTTATTGTGGTGACCATTTTGCAATGTATAGAAATATCAAATCACTATGCTATGTACCAGGAAGTAAAATGTGGTAGGTCACTTATACTGTGTGGTAGGTCATTTATCCTACAAAATGAAGAAACCAACAAACTCCTAGAAAAAGAGAACAGATTTGTGATTACAGGTTGTAAAGAGGTGGGGAAGTCGGCGAGAACCAGGTTGGATAAAGGCAGTCAAAAGGTACAAACTTCCAGTTAGAAGATAAGAACTAAGGATAAATATAATTAACACTGTTGTACATTATATATAAAGTTTTTAGGAAAGTGAAAGTCACTCAGTCATGCCCGACTCTTTGCGACCCCATGGACTATACAGTACATGGAATTCTCTAGGCCAGAATACTGGAGTGGGTAGCCTTTTCTGTCTCCAAGAGATCTTCCCAAACCAGAGATCAAAGCCAGTTCTTTCGCATTACAGGTGGATTCTTTACCAGTTGAGCCGCAAAGGAAGCTCAAAAATACTGGAGGGGTTAACCTATCCCTTCTCCAGTGGGTCTTCCTTACCAAGGAATCGAACTGGGGTCTCCTGCATTGCACGCAGATTCTTTACAAACTGATCTACCAAGAAAGCCCATAAAGACTAAATCTTAAGAACACTCATCACAAGGAAAAAAATCTTTTTTTTCTATTTCTTCAATTTTGTATCTATAAGAGGTGATCTTCACTAAACTTATTGTAGAAATCATTTCATGATGGATGTAAATAAAATAATCAGGCTATATACCTTAAACTTACACAGTGCTATATGTCAATTATATTCAATAAAATTGGGGACATTCTCTGGTGGTCTTGTGGTTAGGTCTTGGCACTTTCTTTCACTGCCACAGCCTGGGTTCAATCCCTGGTCAGGGAACTAACATCCCGAAAGCCCCTCTGCCAAAAATTAATTAAATAAAATTGGAAAAGAATTCTAAAACTAAGATATTTTTACTGTAGTCACTTAAAACCACTGTCTCCACTCCTAATTCCCTGACACTCTCAATTCGTGGCTACACATATATTTTAGATCTAACTAAAAGGAAGTTGAGTTGGGGACATATTTAGCTTCGTTCAATGGGATATATTTATGTGGTGCACAGTCTAAATGTATAGATGAATATTGCTATTTGACCTAGGGTAGGAAGACCTGCCAAGAGTCCTCTCACGACTCACTCTGCCCACTCACTCACTTGGGTGGCAAAATATTAAAGTGCAGGGCCAGAGACTGTAAACTGGTAACAAAGAGTCCTCCAGTGCCTGTCATCAGACATCAGTGGATAGTGAAGGAAAGACAAGGTCTGAAATTTACATAAGCCAAAAGCTCATCTGTAGAAAATTCTTACAGTTTTCAGACATGCAAAATAGTATAAGCAGACGATTTGGTTCTCATCAATCTCTGATCAAAATGAAAATTCCCTCCTGTCAGGAATATACATAACATAGTGTTTCTAATCATAAACACACAGTTCATTTTCCTCTTTTTGATGGAAGTTGTACAAAAGAGAATTTATCAGAATTCTTGTGTTTACAGACACAATCTTACAGCAGTCCTAAAACAGCTAATACATCTGTGTGTATGTTGTGTATTTTCTGCATCCCCCCCAATGCTGACACATGAAGATATAAAAAATTAATAATAAACCATCACAATTAGGATATCATCGACAAACTTGTCAATGAGCATTATTATTTCAAACAATATCTAAGATTAGTTATTGCACACATATACCAATAACTTGAAATGCCCTGAAATCCTGTAGCACATATATGAAAGAAATTTGATAGAGGTTTTCCCAAATTAAATCATAATTCTAAAATAATATATGACAGCTTCCCCACGTGGCGCTAATGGTAAAGAACCCGCCTACCAACACAGGAGGCAGATGCAGGTTTGATCCCTAGGTCTGCAAGATCCCCTGGAGGAGAGCATAGTAACCCACTCCAACATTCTTGCCTGGAGAATCCCACAGACAGAGGAGTTTGGTGGGCTAAAATCCATAGGGTTGCAACGAGTTGGGCACAGCTGAAGTTTTCATGCATGTACCAATAATAAAGTGAAGCAGAAAGAAACTTTTCTAAACTCTCAATAATAATATTTTTAAAACGAGACACTGAATTAATTATGCATCTGGGGGTTTTGTATGTTTTTTTGGCTAGAAAATATTGCAAAGTTATGACTGCATTCAGATGCATCCAAAAAGTGCACAGTCGGAAAAAGTTTTAGAGAGGTCTATCAGGGTTTTAAACAGTAAGCATATCATACTATTTTTCTGAATTTTGTGATGTGATATTTGTCAGCTTTTAAATTGTATAATTAGTGCTATGTTTTTTCATTCTACCTTTTCACTTCTGTAGCTAATTTTGTTCTTTTTTCTTGGTTAGAGCTCTCCTTTCTCTCCCCAAAACTGTATAAGGTCCAAGTCCTGCAAATCTTGGCTCTGTTGAACTCCACACCCTGTCTCTTATACACATCTCCCTGAAATCCTGTAGCACATATATGAAAGAAATTTGATAGAGGTTTTCCCAAATTAAATCATAATTCTAAAATAATATATGACAGCTTCCCCACGTGGCGCTAATGGTAAAGAACCCGCCTACCAACACAGGAGGCAGATGCAGGTTTGATCCCTAGGTCTGCAAGATCCCCTGGAGGAGAGCATAGTAACCCACTCCAACATTCTTGCCTGGAGAATCCCACAGACAGAGGAGTTTGGTGGGCTAAAATCCATAGGGTTGCAACGAGTTGGGCACAGCTGAAGTTTTCATGCATGTACCAATAATAAAGTGAAGCAGAAAGAAACTTTTCTAAACTCTCAATAATAATATTTTTAAAACGAGACACTGAATTAATTATGCATCTGGGGGTTTTGTATGTTTTTTTGGCTAGAAAATATTGCAAAGTTATGACTGCATTCAGATGCATCCAAAAAGTGCACAGTCGGAAAAAGTTTTAGAGAGGTCTATCAGGGTTTTGAACAGTAAGCATATCATACTATTTTTCTGAATTTTGTGATGTGATATTTGTCAGCTTTTAAATTGTATAATTAGTGCTATGTTTTTTCATTCTACCTTTTCACTTCTGTAGCTAATTTTGTTCTTTTTTCTTGGTTAGAGCTCTCCTTTCTCTCCCCAAAACTGTATAAGGTCCAAGTCCTGCAAATCTTGGCTCTGTTGTCTGTGACAGAAACACACATTTGGAATTTGCAGGAATCCAGAGAATACGGGGCTCACCTTGTGACCAATAACAGAGCCAACCCACACAGTTGTGCCATAATAAAATCTCTGATTATTAGCAACCCGGGATAAAGACCCAGACTGCCACCTTGAAGGTGAGCATGACAAAGTTCTGGCCACTGGGATTACGCAACTTCCAGTTCCCACGAAGGACTGGGGCACTACTCCCTCTACTCCTTTTTTTCCTTTCCAGGGACTGGAACACAGATGTAGTGATGAGTGTCTTGGCCCTGGGACAAGAACAACACTCTAAAGATGTTGAATCAACAAGGTGGAAAGAACGTAGGTTTCTTATCCTATGGAATAGCCCTATCAGTCAGCAAACCAGCCCTGGTCCACTTATACCAATATTACCATATGGGAGAGTAATAAAACTGTTTTGTTTAAACCCCAGTTATTTGGGATGCCCTTTTAAGCAGCTGATCTAATATCCTGATACAACCATAATAATAGCCCCTTACACTTACAGGGCCCTTTATTCTTTGTAAATTCTAGAGTGTCTCTTACCATGAGTAACTGCTGGTGAGGGGGTAAAAGCCATCATTTTAGATGCCCCAGGGAGTTGGATGCATACAGGACTAGGGGCATACAGGAGAGGGGCCCTGCTACAGCCAATTCACCCATGAGGCCCAGTGCCCAGTGGACGCCAGATGTGTGTGCAGTGCTCCTGGGTGGTGAGCACACTGGGTGTTTCCCCTCTTACCATTCAAAAAAGAATTTCTTCCTAACTACTCAATTTGGCTTCCCTGCTGGCTCAGAGGTTAAAGTGTCTGCCTGCAATGCAAGAGACCTGGGTTCAATCCCAGGTTTGAAAGATTCCCTGGAGAAGGAAATGGCAACCCATTCCAGGATTCTTGCCTGGAGAATCCCATGGACAGAGGGGCTTGGTGGGCTACAGTCCGTGGGTCACAAAGAGTCGAACACAACTGAGCAACTCTTGGTAGAGCAGGGACAGTTCACATCCTTTCTTTTCTCATCCTCTTGTGCTTTTCTAAATTTGCTGCAGCACATAGAGAGAAATATAAAGTACAGGAAGGTTTTTGCTTCAAATATAATGTGTCTCCCTCTCACTCCACACCTCCCATTCCCCTCTTTTTCTTCCTCCCTCCTTGGCAATCTGGTCATTAAACATAACTATGCAGACCATAGCCTCTCAGAGATGCTGGCGTTCATGTGAAAAGGACAACTGACCAGGGTGGCAGCCCTGTGTGCTGTGTGACAAGTTGCTCAGTCATGTCCGATTCTTTGCAACCCCATGGACTGTAACCCACCAGGTCCTCCGTCCATAGGATTCTCCAGGCAAGTATACTGGAGTGGGTTGCCATTTCCCTCTCCAGGGGATCTTCCTGACCCAGGGATCAAACCTGAGTCCCCTGTGGCTCCTGCATTGCAGGTAGATTCTTTACCGCTGTGGTGAAAGAGGAGAGTGGAAAAAGTTGGCTTAAAGCTCAACATTCAGAAAACTAAGATCATGGCATCCGGTCCCGTCACTTCATGGCAAATAGATGGGAAAACAGTGGAAACAGTGGCTGACTTTATTTTGGGGGGCTCCAAAATCATTGCACATGGTGATTGCAGCCATGAAATTAAAAGATGCTTACTCCTTGGAAGGAAAGTTATGACCAACCTAGGTAGCATATTAAAAAACAGAGACATTACTTTGTCAACAAAGGTCCATCCAGTCAAGGCTATGTTTTTTCCAGTGGTCATGAATGGATGTGAGTTGGACTATAAAGAAAGCTGAGTGTTGAAGAATTGATGCTTTTGAACTGTGGTGTTGAAGAAGACTTTTGAGAGTCCCTTGGACTGCAAGGAGATCCAACCAGTCCATCCTAAAGGAGATCAGTCCTGGGTGTTCATTGGAAGGACTGATGCTAAAGCTGAAACTCCAATACTTTAGCTACCTGATGCGAAGAGCTGACTCATTTGAAAAGACTCTGATGCTGGGAAAGACTGAGGGCAGGAGGAGAAGGGGACGACAGAGGATGAGATGGTTGGATGGCATCACCAACTTAGTGGATATGGGTTTGGGTAGACTCTGGGAGTTGGTGATGGGCAGGGAGGCCTGGCATGCTGTGGTTCATGGGCTCTCAAAGAGTGGGACATGACTGAGCGACTGAACTGAACTGAACTGAGCCACTAGGAAGAGACCCTGTGGGGGTCAAGAAATTGGCCACAAACAAAGTAATTAGGCAAATAAGTATCAATAAATATATCGAGTTTAATGGGGGTCAGGCTTCTCAACTGTCAGGGGAAGGAGTTATAAATATGAAAAACAGGAATGGTGGAATGAACTCTAGATGTTGGTTGGAACTGGAGAAATTGGTGTGAACTCATAGATAGAGAGGCAAAGTCAATACAGTCGTAAAGTGTATATGTATGTGTAACTGTGTATGTACTGTATATATTTTTTTTCACTCTCTATTAAGAGAGCCTGAGCGTAGAGAGAGTCTGGTGGTAGAGACTGCCATTAGAAGTAAGTATACCATTCTCCCAGAGAAGGCAACAGCACCCCACTCCACTACTCTTGCCTGGGAAATCTCATGGACGGAGGAGCCTGGTAGGCTGCAGTCCATGGGGTCTCTAGGAGTTGGACACGACTGAGCGACTTCACTTTCACTTTTCACTTTCATGCACTGGAGAAGGAAATGGCAACCCATCCCAGTGTTCTTGCCTGGAGAATCCCAGGAATGGGGGAGCCCAGTGGACTGCCATCTTTGGGGTCACACAGAGTCGGACACGACTGAGGCGACTTAGCAGCAGCAGCAGCAGCATACCATTCTCCACTAAAAGGAATCAGGACTCTTGTGGGGTTTTTTTTACCAGAAAGTTTGACTCACTGGGAAAGATTCTGATGCTGGGAGGGATTGGGGGCAGGAGGAAAAGGGGATGACAGAGAATGAGATGGCTGGATGGCATCACTGACTTGATGGACATGAGTTTGAGTGAACTCCGGGAGTTGGTGATAGACAGGGAGGCCTGGTGTGCTGCGATTCATGGGGTTGCAAAGTTGGACACGACTGAGCGACTGAACTGAATTGAAAGGATGTATTTAAAACAGTGAGAACATTTGGGTCTTCCCTGCTGGTCCAGTGGTTAAGAATCTGCCTTCCAATGCAAGGAATGCAGGTTTGATCCCTGATTAGGGAAACTAAGATCCAACATGCTTCAGGGCAACTAAGCTCGCAGGCTGCAACTAAAACCCTATACAGCCAAGTAAATAAATAAATTTAAATATATATATAACAGGAATATTAATTTCAAAAGGACACAGAAGCCAGCTTGACGGCACTGCCACTGATCAAATCTGGGATAATCTGAGTGTCAAAACAACTCATAGTAAAAAAATAACAAACCTCATAGTAATGATGGGTTACAATTCTTTGAATATCAAAAGAATCCATGAGTCTATACTGATATAAATAAGCAAAAAAACAAGGAGAAGAGAAAGCGAGTTTCTTTCTAACACATTAATGTCAACTAATAAAAGTAGGAAAAATAATGGAATTTAAAGGACACTGTTTGTCAACCATGTAACAATAGTTCATTCAAGCAGGAAATTATCAATGGATATTAAAACCAACCATGGATGAAATTTAGAGCAGTGGAATGTTTACATAACTTCACAGTACCTCCTCAGAAGATGCTTATTACTTACACATGGGTAAAGGGTGACTGCTTTACAGTAGAGAAGCCTGGCAGACACCACCTTAATAAGTGATCAAACTGAACATTACCAGCTCGGGACAAAGCAATGTCATCATGTTCCACCTGATGGGATAGATGAAAGGCCCACAGCACCACTTCTGGGCGTCACCTGACTCTAATCAAGGGAGATCTCAGACAAATCTGAATTGAGGGACAGTCTACAAATTGACTGGCCTGTAACATTAAAGAATGTTAAGTAAGTAAGTAAAGTCACTCAGTCGTGTCCGACTCTTTGTGACCCCGTGGACTGCAGCCCACCAAACTCCTCAGTCCATGGGATTCTCCAGGCAAGAACACTGGAGAGGGCTGCCATTTCCTTCTCCAATGCATGAAAGTGAAAAGTGAAACTGAAGACACTCAGTTGTGTCCGATTCTTAGCAACCCCATGGACTGCAGCCCACCAGGCTCGTCTGTCCATGGGATTTTCCAGGCCAAGAGTACTGGAGTGAGTTGCTATTGCTAAGAGTATAGGGGAGTTCTTAGTGTGATTCTTGCAACTTTTCTGCAAGTTTTAAGTTATTTTTTAAAAACACACAAAAACATAAATAATGTGTCTAGAAAACAAGTCCTTGTGCTTCCCAGGCCCAGCTTGCACACCATTCATGTAACTTTGGGGAAATTACTTTCCTTTTCTGGGTGTACTTTTCCTTATTGCAAAAAGGGAGTTTTGTATATTAATAAATAATCACTTTGGTCTTCTAGCCCAAACAAAGTAGCAGCCCCTCACCACCTCACTCCACCCGGTTTTGAAGAGGGGGCATGTGGTTGAGCACAGGGCTCTGAAGTGCCCTCTGTGCCCTCTGCCTTTACCACCCTCGAGGGCAGTTCTGGTGTTTATGCAGGCAAGTGGACTTGGTGCTTGAAGGGCAGCCCCACCAGAGCATGACTCAAAATCACAAATGGCTTCAGCCACCTTTCTCAGACTTGAGTGAATTTTCACTGGAATCACTTGGAGGTGCTCTTATCACAAGCAGATCCCTGGCAAATCCCCCTAACACTGGCTTAAACCTCTAGGGGTTTGTCTGGCACCGTTAGAAGTCTAGAAGTAGACAGACTCAAGCTGGTGCAGCAGCACAATCCCTCCCCCCCTCCTCCGCCACCCAAGGACTTGGTCTCATGGTCTCTCCACTCCATAAATCTTTACTTGTTAGGTTTGTTGTCTCAAGGTTGCAATGTGGCTGCTACTCCTTGAACAAGTCTGACACACTCTCATCTGTGAAGTTCGCATTTGCTTTCTCTCTCCTAGAGTCCATTTCCTTGAGTCTTTTAAGACTCTATTCCAATGTCACCTTCTTAGTAAGTGACTACTAGGGAATGGCTACAACCCACCATCACTACCTCCATTACCACTGCCATCAGTACCTAGAGCTCCCCATCTCCTTTCTCTGCTTTTTCATGGTCACACATAATGTCATCTGAACCTACAAGAGGTTTTTCTTGTTTATGTCTTTCTCTCCATCCTAGAGTTATGCACCATGAAGACAGGGGCTTCTGTCTGCTCTGTTCACTGATGTACACCCAGCACTTGGAACAGAACTTAGAATACAAGGGTAACGGGTGCTCAATAAATTTTTTTTTTTTTTCAGTGAAGAATGTACTTCAGGAGATGTGTTTAAATTCTAGGCAGGAAGAGGAAAACTGGGTGTTCAGGAAAAGCAAACACATTTCCAGAAATCCCTAGCTGACTTCCACTTACATCTCCTTGGCTAAAACCATGCCCTATGGGTATCATCACTGCACAGAGTCTGGGAATATGAGTGTTTTCAGTTAGGTGCACTGCCCTCCTTGAACAAAGTTATTGTGTAAGTAAAGACAAGGGAAGAATGGATATTGGAAAGGCAAACTGCAGTGTCCACCACATAGATCTATCCTAGATGTAATAAGGCAGAACCTCTGAGGGTGGCAATTTTAGTGCAGATTATAGGAAAAACAGCCAGGAAAAAAAAGATGATCCCAGAGCAAATTTTTCTTAAGCCATTCTGTGTGATGGATACACTGGTTGCGAGCATCTGTTTTGTTGACTGCCCGGAGCACACTCCACCCTACTGCTAGCCCCGCCCACATTTTTGAGGAATATATTTCTACCATCATCACCCCATGTACACGTGGTTACAGAAGTAGGACTCTTGGAGGTCATGTTCATATATCATGCTCCCATCCATCGGACCCAAACCACTGAATTGGAATCACATTCCCAGGAAGTTGGCACTGGGACTTCTAAGTCTCTCCGAATGACTGAGTCATGTAAACACAGCTGTTGGCAGATGCATTTTCTAAGTCATGGACTGGAACAGCTGAGGAAAGACCATGCACCTCACACAGACAGAAGGGCGTGAGATAAAGAGGGTCCTTGTGGGGTCTGAATCCCTGGTACTAGGTTGTTTCTGAGAATGTAGTCTGTCCTTGTCCGTGGGGGTCCACAGCATGCTTCTGAGTGTCCTTATTTTGTTCAGGCCAGCTTAAGAGAATCTTCAGTCAGGGGGAAGAAAGAGTTCTAATTAGCACACACTTAGCCTTAGGCTACTGAAAACAGAAAGAAGTGACTCGTGGAGATCAGGAGCCCAGCCTCGGAGAAAGAAGAGAAACCTGGCAATTGCCTTATCAACAACAAAGCTGTCTACAAGAGACCCCAGCCAAGGGTAAGCTTCTGCCCTTTGGCTGTTTCACTGGAATTCTGGAACCACCTAGCTCAGCCGCTCAAGTGAGCCCACAGCTAATAGGAGGAACAAGTGGCTTTAAAATAGGATCTCAAGGATAAGGGTCTGGAGATTTGGTTTATTCCTCACTCTTCCCTTTTGTCCCAGGCTTGCGCTACTTGTAGAACATGTAGGGTGCCTATCAGTTCTGGTACAGGTGGGCTAGTGAGACGAGGCACAGAATCAAAAATTACAGGCTTCACAGCCTCATCACTAAGTTCACACACATCTTCAGCCGTTTCCCTGTATCTTATGTAAACTAGGGACAATAACTCCTACCTGGGAGAACTACAGGTGTATCAAGATTGGGCTTCCCAGGTGGCACTAGTGGTAAAGAACCTGCCTGTCAATGCAGGAAACATAAGAGGTGCTGATTTGATCCTGGGTCAGGAGGTCATGGCAACCCACTCCAGTATTCTTGCCTGGAGAATGCCTTGGACAGATGAGCCTGGCGGGCTACAGTCCATACCCCTTGGACAGAGGAGCTTGTGGGGATACAGTCCACAGGGTCACAAAGAGTCAAACACTACTGAAGCGACTTAGCATGATAGCAAATTATCGATACCAAAAAATACCTGACAAATCCCTAAAGCAGCAGAGCCCTGGAACCCCCTTAGATCTCAGGGCTGGAGCCCAGTGCAAAGGAAGGAGGCCCCTCAGGAAACCATCGGTGTCACCATTTTGTATTTTTTTTGCTGTGCCACGGGGCCTGTGGGATCTTCGTTCCCTGGCCAGTGATCTTACCTGGGCCCCACCACTGGACTGCCAGGCAACTCCCTGGGCTTTACAGTTTTTTTTTAGCAGCAACTACTTCTCATTTCCTGTAAGACTGCCACACTACAAGGAGGCAGCAGACGAACTCAGAGGGAGGAAAAGAGGCCTTGGGAAGACAGGGTGAGAGGAAGCTAGTTTTTAATTATTTTAATTCAGTACCCACCATGTGCCAGGCATACGGATGTGCTTTTCCCACATTATTGCCCACATTTTAATCTCTCTTGGCTGATAACAGAGAAACAGAAGGAGCAGAGCTGTGAAATGATACTGACAGCTAATGTGGACAGCATCTAGGCAGTTCTGAAATCTGCTCATAGCTCGAAACGAACTGGAAGGTGACTGCTAGCCCAGAACAGCTGCTGCCTAGAGCCTGAGTCCTGCCCCTTTGGCCCCACTCCTCAGATGGAGGCCCTGTTATGAAGTAGCCAGTGTTCCCAGGTGCTAATCACTCCTGCTGGGCTCCAAGTACTCTTGAACTCCTCTCAGAAAAAACCAAGGAAGAGAAAGAAGGGAGACCATAAAAAAGAAACGCAGAAAGAGTCAAAGGGAAGAGAAGGCAGGCAACCAACTTTGTAACGATACTCATTCCTTTATTATCGACTGTGTTAATTTGAACAGGGCTGGGGCCTGCAGGCTGCTGGCAGCATTGAGCTGCAGGTGCATTTCAGCTTGACAGAGAGATCTCATCCTAAGCCAAGGAGACAGAGGGTAATGTTTTATATATATATTTATATATTACATATGTCCTGTACCGTCAAATGTATAGAGTGAAAAGAATGGGCCACTGCCTTGTTAATCACTGTCCTAAATAAAGACCATAGCAATAGACATGGAAATTTGGTCCTAATCAAGGCCCTTACTTTGTCAACCAAGAAAAGGAAAAGAAGAGAAAGAGAGACGGAGAGATGAGATCCAGCCACCCCGGTGGCCCTGTTCCCAGCATATCTTACACGGAGTGTAAAGTGTCCCCTGTGGAAGTAAACACACACACACACATAAACACACGCGCACACACACACATACACAAAACTGCAGGCAGGAGCTCCTCCTCTGACCACACCTTGGGCCTAGCCCTCCAACTGAGGGTGGGGAAGTTGGGTACATTGTGCTATAAGACTGTGAGGGTCAAGTGAGCAGACAATGCAGAGTTGATGTGTCCAAGTGATGAATAAGGCTAACACGAGAGGCTTCATCCACAAACAAGAAAGAGATTACTGGGAGAGGCTGCTCAATGCAGGCCTGGAGGTCCCTCTGTGCCCAGGCCACCTGGAAAATTTCTACACGCCACTCCTGTCCTAGCCACAGCCGAATCTCTGACCTGAATCCTGAGTCTCAAACCATCTTCTGGGCTCTGATGAAAAATGTTGTTTCCTTGAAGGACAGGAGCCAGTGGAAAATGAATGGCCCAACCACCTGGTGTTATAGTTACAGCAGCAATGAGAGCTTCATTGAAGTAAACCAAACCATAGCTTGTTTCTCAAGGCAGAAATTGAGCTGTGTCCAAGAAGGGTTCATTTCTTGATGGAAAGAGAATAACCAGGTAGCCATTCCCCACCGCCACCTCCCACACACCAGATTTCAGGCAGCCCTGTCAGCTTCATGCCTTTCCCCAGTGACTAAACTCCTCATATTCTAGTAACTGGAGACTCCATATTAGGTCGTTTTTCGGTCTCAAACTATGTGTTTTCATTCATGACTACCTCTTCATTCTTCCACCAAAACATACACTTAAAAGGTAAGTCAATAAAAATTAATCTTTCTTTTTGGTAGAAATTTACCCGAGATACTCAGAGACATCTTGGGATGTCACAAAGGGAAGTGAGAGGATTTCCTTAGGGACCAATCTGCACAATGCTGAAGGGTCAGTCTTGTCAACAAAATAGTGCCCAACAAGTGTGATTCAGGAACAGGGGCAATGGACAGAGTTGCAGGTTGTGCCTGGGTCTCCATCTCCTGTGCTCCATGAGCGGGGAGAAGCATCAGATTCCCGTACCTTTGTTTAGCCAGAGGGAGGACACTGATCCTCCCACTAGGAGCGGGGATACAGGCAGCTGCAGGGAAAGAGGCGGGCTGGAAGCAGCAGCATCTCAAAGATGGAGAGTTGGCCGGATTCCTTGTCGGCCAAAGTGACTTCTCAGAGGGAACGGAAACAAATGGACGTCCCTTGATGACTGTCCACACTGTCTCCATTACTGTTCCATGTCCCAGAGGTCCCAAGGAGGCAGCGACTGGTCGGTTGACAGTTCCCTTCCCCGAGTTGGGAAGGTGGGCAGGAAACAGCTCGGGAAGCCATGAGTTCTTGCCAAAGCTGAAAAGCATGGGCTGTGCGGATGGGGTCACTGGAGTCCTTGGTAAGGAGCCCGAGAAGTGGAAAGAGGCTGTTGAAAGCCCGGAAAGCGGAGAGTGGGGCTCTCCCTCCATCCGAAGCACATGCTCACCATCGGCAGGATGGATGTCTTCTGTCCTCAGCACACATCTTGTTTCTGTAGTCCCAGAAAGTACTCAGCAGCTGCTCACCGGCGGCGCAGGAGATGGGAGATTCCGGGACAAGCCAGGTAGAAAAAAATACACACAGGCACCTGCGTCTTCCCTTCTGGGCACAACTGACCGGAAGGAGAGTGAGGTCTGACTGGGGCAGCGGGGTGGGGTCTAAAGTCAAGAGGAGGTGGCTGGGCGGTGAGCAAGGCAGGGTCAGGCGAGGGCTCCTTTCCCACACGAACTGAGTTCCACGAATAAATAACATTAATTAAATAAAGGAGGATAAGAGCCGGCAGAGGCACTCCTGCCGGCGGGGTCCCCCCCACCAACATACGCACACGCACATGCGCCCACACACGCACACGGACGCACGCACACCGAGCGGAGATGAGCCAGGGTTGGCCACCCCGTCCCTGGGGGTCTGGGCGGAGGAGGGGACGGGGCAAGCCCGACGGAAGGTTGTCACTCGTGGCGAGCACTGTTGTGGGGCGCAGAGCAGCAGAGGCGGCCAGCGAGGCGTGTGCGGTGGGAGGCGGAGGCCGCTGAGGACTCTGGCACCTGCAGGGGTGTGGATGAGGTTGGGGGGTTGGGGGTGCAGGAAACAGAAAAATGTGCGAACTTTTCTTTCCCTCATCCTGTTGCTGTAGGAACACAGCCCCCAGAGCCCCAATTATCAGTCTCCCTTCACACCCTTTGGGTACAACCACAACCCTCCTCAACATCCACCAGCCCCCCACCTCCCCACCTCTGGTTTCCACGCTACGTCCATTGCCCACTCCGACCATGATGATACTGACCAGGATCTGGACTTCCGGACTTTAGACGTGGAAGGTCTTTCCAGAAAGCTGTCCAACCGCATGAGCCTCTCCATGTGTAGTGCACGGGGGTCTTGGTCTTGGTCATGAGAGAATTCCATCTCAAAGACCGCTGGCGGGGACACATCCAACTCCAGAAACATGATGTTCTCAGCCTGTGGCAGGAATATCAGGCCAGAGGTGAGCCCTGGGCCTGGTGGCCAGCATCTTCTGGGCACTCGGGGAGATAACAGGAGTAGCAAGGGTGATGAGGCAGGTAGAGGAAGCAGCAGTTGCAAGCATCCACCCACCCTATTTCCTAGCTTCTTACCCTGTACCTGGGGTGGGACCCCATTGCCATGGCAACCCGAGCATACTGGCTGATTGGCCTCTTGTAACCCACTGCAGACGTTGGCCGCTTCTTCATTTGGCTGCTATTGCTGTAGGGAAGAGGATATATTTTAAATCAATTCCTCTGAACACAAGGAGAGTGATATCATGAAGGATTACGTATCATTCAGGTAGTCAGGAGGCCGCACAGACTTCGAGTTCTGGAATTTGCTTCTCCTTGCTCTAATACAATCTGACAACTCAAAAGAGTTGACATCTCTTCACTCTTGTTGCTTCAAATTTTTTCCAAAGTGAAAAGGTCTGACTGAAGACTGGAATGAAGAAAAGCAATCCAATCTTATTTTAGCTGCAGACTCACAGACTGGCTTCACATACTACACTAAACCATGGTTCTGCTTTTCAGTTTCTTTCATAGCTTTTAACACAATAAAATGATTAGAAACTTAGTCTCGAAATGCAAGAGCTCCAAAATAGCCAAAACAATCTTGAAAAAGAACAAAGGGAGAAGATTCACATTTTTCCAGTTTCAAAACTTATTGGTGGTAGCTTAGTCGCTAAGTTGTGTCCCTCTTTTGCAACCCCATGGACTGTAGCCCGCCAGGTTCCTCTGTCCATGGGATTCTCCAGGCAAGAATACTGGAGTGGGCTGTCATTTCCTTCTCCAGGGGATCTTCCTGACCCAGGGATCGAACCTAGGTCTTCTGCATTGCAGGCAGATTCTTTACCAACTGAGCTATAAGGGAAGCCCCTCAAAACTTATTACAATATTGTAATTCAACTATACATTAATAAAAAAATTAAAAATTACAAAGTTACAGTAATGAAGGCTGTGTGATACTGGCATAAGGAAAGACATAACGATCAATGGAACAGAATTAAGAATCTAGAAATAAACCCTTATATTTATTACAAGCACCTGATTCTCTATAAGGGTACTAAGACTACTCAATGGGGCATGAATATTCTCTTCAGCAAATGGCACAGATACAGTTAGATAGCCACACACACAAAAAATGAGGTTGGATTCTTCCCTTGTACCATATACAAAAAGCTAACTTAAAAATTAATCATAGACTTCAATGTAAGTGCTAAACCTGTAAGACTCTTAGGTAAAACAAAGGAGTAAATCTTTATGACCTTATAAAATGGGAGAAAGTATCTGCAAATCATCCATGCAATACATGAGTTGTATTTCAGTTCAGTTCAGTCGCTCAGTCGTGTCTGACTCTTTGCGACCCCATGAATTGCAACACGACAGGCCTCCCTGCCCATCACCAACTCTCGGAGTTCACTCAAACTCACGTCCAGCAAGTCGGTGATGCCATCCAGCCATCTCATCCTCGGTCATCCCCTTCTCATCCTCCCCCAATCTCTCCCAGCATCAGTCTTTTCCAATGAGTCACCTCTTCACATCAGGTGGCCAAAGTACTGGAGTTTCAGCTTTAGCATCATTCCTTCCAAAGAACACCCAGGACAGATTTCCTTTAGAATGGACTGGTTGAATCTCCCGGCAGTCCAAGGGACTCTCAAGAGTCTTCTCCAAAAGCATCAATTCTTCGGTGCTCAGCTTTCTTCACAGTCCAACTCTCACATCCATACATGACCACTGGATAAACCATAGCCTTGTCTAGACAGAACTTCGTGGGCAAAGAAATATCTCTGCTTTTGAATATGCTATCCAAGTTGGTCGTAACTTTCCTTCTAAGGAGTAAGCATCTTTTAATTTCATGGCTGCAATCACCATCTGCAGTGATTTTGGAGTGCAATCACCATCTGCAGTGATTTTGGAGCCCCCCAAAATAAAGTCAGCCACTGTTTCCTCATCTATTTGCCATGAGGTGATGGGACTCGATGCCATGATCTTAGTTTTCTGAATGTTGAGCTTTAAGCCAACTTTTTCACTCTTCTCTTTCACTTTCATCAAGAGGCTTTTTACTTCCTCTTCAATTTCTGCCATAACGGTGGTGTCATCTGCATATCTGAGGTTATTGATATTTCTCCCGGCAATCTCGATTCCAGCTTGTGCTTCTTCCAGCCCAGTGTTTCTCATGATGTACTCTGCATAGAAGTTAAATGAGCAGGGTAACAATATACAGCTTTGACGTCCTCTTTCTCCTATTTGGAACCAGTCTGTTGTTCCATGTCCAGTTCTAACAACAGATCCTGCAGATTCACCCTTTCTGATTCAATCTAAGGAGCTGGTTCTTCAGAGGTGCTGGGACCCAGGGGAGGGGGCTGATGGGCTGCAGATTTCCTCACACTCACTTGAGCAGGCCGAGGATGAAGGCGTTGAAGCGCATGGTGTGACTGGTGAGCTCTGGGAACTGGCTGACTTTGTTGTACAGGCCGTGCAAGACCTTGGTGGATGGGCCTGGGAGGAAGCCAGAGTTGGAGGTCACCATCTTTGGAACCCTGAAAATTCAGCTTGGGCTTCTCCCCTTGCCACCAGCACTGACCTAGCTGTGTGGAGGCCTCCACCACACTCCACGGTGTGTTCTTACGTTGCCCAATGATGACGTCCAGCACAAAAGACTTGAGTCCGTCCTCCAACACCGCCCGCACCGCAGGGCACAGGTACTTCAGAACCAGGTGGCCCACATTGGGGCTCACAGAACTGTTCCCCAGCTTCGCCTGTGGATGCAGCGGGGAAGTACAGGGAATTACCTGCAACCTTGGTCCTTTCTGACTGCCTTAGTCCTTACGGTACTTCTCTTGTGGTCCCCGTCCTCGAGGACCCAACTCTGAGTTATGGGGGAAGGAGAGCAAGGGACAGGGGTAGCACAGGACAGGTGACGGTCAGCAGGACGGAGCTCAGCTCTCCAGTCTCTCGCCTACCTTGACCCCGGGATCCCGGCTTGTGCCAAAATGGGCCACAATGAGGTCCACAGCAGTGTTGACAGCTTTCACCAGCCCTGCAAGTGAGAATTTGGTGTGCCAGGTCCCTAAGTGAGTCCCCAAACAAGTTGGCTGGGAGTGGGCCCTCAGTGGGGAGAGGGAAGGGCTTACACACACACACACACACACACACACACACTCACTCACTCTTTCTGTCTCTCTGTCCCTGGATAGGTACCACAGGCCTTGGCTTCTTCCTGGTTTTGCCCAGTTCTCAAGTCCTTCCTGTTTTAACCTCTCTGCCAAGACCCACCCCAATGATTTCATTAAGACACTCCATGTACTCACTTCCTTGCCCTTTTACTTCAAACCTGGATCAGTCTAACTCTCCACTCGAGAAACCAGGCTATTGGCTGCTACTGGAGAAAGTCCAAAGCTGTTCAACTAGGGCCTGGGAAGGGCACTTCCTTGATGCGTGCCTTGCAGCACCCTCTGCTATGCCCTCAGGTTGCCATGCCAAATCTTTATCCCTCTTCTCAAGCCCTTGGTTCTACTTCAGTCAGAGAACAGAGGCCACTGGTAATAAATTCAACTTCCCTCTCCATCCAAAAGACGGGATTACATCACATCAATCCTCCTTCCCACCTGCCCTCCCTTACTCCCTTTCTGTCTTGGAAGAAGGTGGCCATTCCCCTTCTTGCCTAAGGTTCTTCCCTCGTGATGCTCTGAGTCTTCTGCTGTGTCTCTGCAAGGGACTTTAGCTTCATCTTTCTCCCTTTCACAAGCTCCTTCTCTTCAGCCCATAGTTATGCTCAATCTTCTCCTTATCATCTCATTTAAAAGGCTTTTGCTAAATAGACTGGTTCCCTGTCAGTCCTTATCTGATTAGATGTTATGATCATGCTTATCCAGGCCACCTTGTCCTGTAGCACTTGAGCTCCCCTGGTATAGCACACAGGAGTCTACCTCCCTACACATAGCTCCCTGAGAGTCTTAAGCATCTGATAAATGACTGTTGTTCACTTGCAGATACTCCATAGTACAGACTTCTGCCTCTTGCCCCAAAGCTTGTGATAATTCCCTCCCAGCACCTGGAGTTCTAAGACAGGGAAATATTCTGGAGGGCTAGATAGTTGGGCCACAGGCATAAAAAGGTAGTAACAGCAGATTTCCAGTCTTGAGCTAGGAATGATATTCACCTTTTTTCTGAAGCACATCAATGGATACAGCCTCTGAGCTGCCATCTGGGGACAGGCAAAATTCAGCGGGGGGCTTCTCAGTCAAGGAGAAAGGATCTTGGAAGTCAGGGCAGGTTAGCGGTAACGGTTTCACTACTTGACCTGGAAAGAAGAGAAAAATCAATCCCAAGCAATTGTCTTCCTGAGTGGCAGCTCAGTTCTGTGCCTCATGTCCTCTGGATGTGTTCTTTTGGGATGGACTCCTTCCCTCCCGGGTGCAGCAGAGCCTGCCCTGGGTTTGCTGGGGACTTGGCCCACACACCATTCAGCCGGCAGTTCAGATGGCCAGCAGCACCGAGGGAGCCGGGGAGCTCAAAGATGGGGTTCCTTCGGGCCAGCCGAGCATCCTGTGGCCTTCGGTCTAGGCTCCCTGACAAACCAGGGGGTCCTAGAGGGTTCTTCCTCCTGTATTCTCGCCACTTGAGTGCTTGAGGGGATAGGTGGTTGGCTGAAATCAGGAGAGAGTATCAGAAGAGACAGGAAATAGTTAAGAGACAGCATTTCATACCCACCCAGTGGGCCTGTATAAAACCCAAGGGTTGGGATATTAGCTACAGATGCGCAAACTGTAACCTGTGACCCCATGTGGAGTACAGGAAATCATTCAAAGGGGAGGTAGACTGCCTAGGGTGGGAAAGGGGGGTGGGCAGTGAGCTTCATACCATTACTGGGCCTGGAAGCCATGCTGCCCTCGCCACCTCCCCGGGCCAGGCTCTCCGCTCGGCTGAGGCTAGATCTCCAGGAGCCCAGAGGCGGCAAGCTTCCTGTCCCATGGAGCCGGTACTCAGCCAAGGTCAGTATCTTCGGATCCTCCTTCTGTGGCTGCTGGGAGACGGCAGGCCGGACAGCAGGAGGACAGGAAAGGCCCCATGGAGGTGGGCTTTCTGTGGCTGTGGCCTGCTCTGGGAGAGGGGAGCACGAAGTGGAGGCCGAAGAGTCAGTGCTGGGCCCAAAGGGGCCAGTACTCCGGATGGGGGAGTAGCTGCCCAGGGGTGACGGCCGCGAGGTCTCTGGCTCAGGCCTGGCTTTCCTGGCACCCCTGTGGGTGGGCACCTGTGGCTCCCCTGAAGGAGCTGGGCCTGGGCCTTGAGCAGTGGGGGCAGCTGCGGGGGCAGGCTGCAGTGCACGGCTGCAGCCCGAGAGGCTGTAGAGCTGGGAAAGGCTGTGCAGGGCCCGGGCCTTGGCCAGCTGCTTGGGGAAGTGGTGCTGGAACACGAACGGCTGGATGGGCAGCGTGGTTGGCCTCTGCTCCTTGCTGTAGCGAAGGACGGGTCGGCCCTCAGCACCACCCCCTGCGGCAACAGGGATGGAGAAGGAATCAAACACTGAAATCACATGAGAGGAAGCAAAGAAGCAGTCAGGAGATGATGCTCACCAGGGAGAGTGAGAGAGAGGCAGGACCTGGGCTGGAGGAGCTGAGTAGGGTAGGGGTAATTGACTGTGGAATGTGCCACTGCTTCTCCCATCTTCTCCTGGTGTTTTCATAACATTGACTTGTCCCTTGGCCGTTCAGCCCTCTCTTCTTTTACTTAACTTCAAATGTGGGTGCATCTTAAGGCTCAATTCTTATATTTCCCTTTACACTTTCTTCCCTGCATCGTTCATATTCAGACAGTCATATAGGTGACTTCTGAACCCATGGCTTTAGCCTCAACCTTTTTCTTGATCTCTAGATCATTCTGCTTTAGGTTTCTGTTTCCAATTAAAATTTGCCATTTAAAGTACCTCATTCATTCTCCTGATGATTTCCATTTCTGCCAGTGACAGAACCACCATTTTCTTTGTGAAAGTGAAGGCGTCAGTCACTTAGTCATGTCCGAGTCTTTGTGACCCCCAAGGACTGTAGCCCGCCAGGCTCCTCTGTCCATTGGGATTCTCCAGGCAGAATACTGGAGTGGGCTGCTGTCTCCTTCTCCTCTGTATCTAAGGTCTAAAGGCCTGGAGTCGGTCACATACTTTCAGTGTCAAGATGTTAATCTCCTTCAAGCTTTCACCCATCATCCCCTCAACTACAGCCCACATAGTTCATCCTTGATCAGCTCTAACCATAATAAACTATTTCTTTATTTGCTGCCAGAATCAGCTTCCTGTCACCCAGTCTACCCCAGTCATACTCTTTCACTGATCCTAGCATGGAACCCGAGTCCATATCTGCTCCCTCCACACAGAAGTGTGTTTCCCAAGGCTGGTCCTCTCTTGTTCTTTCAGCCAATCTTCTAGTCAGTGTCCCATAAAACATGTGTCTCAGAACTAAACACAACACTCCACAACACTGCACAGAGGCAAAGTCTGCGTATGGGCTGTGCTTCTAATTAAACACCGCGCACTGTCAACACCCGCATAAACACAAGGTGGCGCTATAACCACCCAATCACCTGAAATCCTGGGTGTGGCTCACTGGCACCCTGGGTTCAACAGCTCTGAAGCAGGAATTTGTATCCATGGTTAAAAGACCTGGGTATTGGAAATTTAGAGATTAAGTCGTTTGCCCAAGGTCACACAACTAGGAAGTGACAGAGCTAGAATTCTGCCTAAGTCAGAGTTTGGCTGTGGGACTAATGTTCTCTCTGCCACATCGCACCACAAGTGAAATGGTATCAGGCTGGATTTTCCTACTCCTTGTCTTTCCGCATTTATTTACTTCGGCAAGTCTTAAGCGGATGGTGACCACAACCCCATAAGGCAGGTGTTTCAGAACCACTCTCAGTAGACATTTTCAGACTATACTCTCCTGCCAGTCCCAGTCAGGGCTTAGCTAACAGCCCTTGTCAATCTCCCTTGCTCACTATGCACCAGTCATACCTTCTTCAGTCCTTAAACATGTCAAGTTCGTTAACATCTTGGGGTCATGTGTTCCTTCTGCCTGAAATCAGCTAGGCATCAACTCAAGCACCACCTTCTCCTCCAGACCTTCTCTGATTGTCCCCGTGCCTCGGGCAATTCATGCTCTCATCACCCTGTTGTATTTCCTTTTTAGCCATTTCTCACTGTCAGAAATTATCTTATTTGTTTATTGTCCATTACTCCCTATTAGGGTTCTGGAAAAGCAGGGATTTTTAAATTGTTCCCTGCCGTATCTCCAGTGCCTAGAATAGACCTTGGTATAAGGTAGGTACTGAATACAAGACATGAACGAACCCTCACTGTCACTCTTGGTTCAGCATAGTCTCGCTGCATCCAGATCTTCTTACAGGGACCAGCTCACTTCCTAGAACACCAGTTCTATTTCCTGTGGCTCTGCTGCCCATAGAACAAAGTCTAATCTCAGGCAGGTTGGTGGCCACACCTGTGGCAAATGTGCTACCCTCCCCATTGACACGGCTCTTTCCACCACCCTTTCCCATCTTTAGGCACATTGCTTCTCTGGCTGGGAATGCCTTCATCCTCTCCACTTATTTAAATATCAAATTTCAAGCCTGAGCTGACCCTGGCTGTCAGATTAGGCCCCTGGTGGCTCAGAAGTTAAAGCGTCTGCCTCCAAATCCGGGAGACTCGGGTTCAATCCCTGGGTCAGGAAGATCCCCTGGAGAAGGAAATGGCAACCCACTCCAGTACTCTTGCCTGGAGAATCCCATGGACAGAGAAGCCTTGTAGGCTACAGTCCACGGGGTCCCAAAGAGTCGGACATGACTGAGTGACTTCACATACACAACCTCAGCTTTACTGTACATGCTATGTACAGTACATTTGAATTAGACTATCTATTCCTACTCTTTTAAAAATCCTTCCTGCTAAGTTCTCAGGGTAGGTTTGAGGCAAAGGAGGAAGACTGGGAAAGGGGGAGAGGTGACTACGGTGGGGAGCGGGTCAGTTCTACCCTCTGGGAATACAGAGGACAAGGTTTTTCCTGTTCTTTGAGACAGACCTTAGAAACACTGGAGATAGAGATCGAATTCACTCAAGTCCATGTTGCAGGCAACAGAGCCCCAGTCCCTCAGTGCCCTCTTAAAACGGAGCACCCAGAATCCCAGGTGGGCCCTAAGGCCACAGACAGCAACAGGAGGGGACTATCAACTCCTCCCTTCTGGAGTCTATAAATGAATCCAGCCATATTAACTTTTTAGAATACCTTCCTAACTGCTGACTCATTCTGGTTTGCAATCAATTATTTATAAATATCCCAAATCAAGAAGAACACTTACATATCAAAGTTCATATTGGTCCTTGAAAGAACAAAACGTCTTTTTCCAGACTAGATACAGTCCTTTTAAAATCTAGATTCTGCTGCTCAGAATCTCAAAGAGATCTCACTTCTTTTGTCATTCATGAATTCATCATTTTTTGATTAAAAATAAAAAAGTTGTACAGAACAAAGAGAAAAGCCCTATGATAGGTCACTGGAGATTTATGGAACAAAGTCTTATATTATTATGAAAAGTTTTATCTGATAGCAAAAACACTTTTAAAGCCTCTCCTCCCATATCTGATCAGGACTGACCTTGTCCTCAGAGTGCCAGCCAAGCACTGTTTGGGCCCAGATATACCCTCCAGGCACTGCAGTCTGAGAAGAGCATGGGTTCAGAAGACTCCAGCTAATCTCTGCCATTTCTGAGCCCCCTCTGCCCTAGAGACCTTCTTGCATTTCTGGGGCAGTTCCTCCATGTGTGTTTAGGAGCCTGAAGTCATCTGATATACTGCCATCTCCCAAACAGCACGCATAACACCATTTATGGGTTTTTAACCCCTTTGAGAAGCCAAAGTACCAACCTAAGGCTGAAAGTGAAAGTGTCAGTCACTCAGTCTGTCAGACTCTTTGTGACCCAGTGGACTGTAGCCCGCCAGGCTCCTCTGTCCATGGAATTCTCCAGGCAAGAATACTGGAGTGGGTTGCCATTTCCTTCTCCAGGGGATCTTCCTGACCCAGGGATGGAACCTAGGTCGCCTGTATTGCAGGTGGATTCTTGACTGCCTGAGCCACCAGGGAAGCCAAGCCCTAAGGCCAGACAGCAAATTCCCCATAATCGATCTTTCCTCTGCTTTATCTCCCCTTTCTTCCAAACCCTCTGAGATCTGCCTTCTGCCCTCATCACTCCTAAATGCTGCTTTGGGGATTTTCAGCCTTCATCCTAGTGATTTGTTCTGAGAACTCATTTGTTGAATCTCTTTTTGAAACTTTCTCCTTCTTTGGTTCCTATGACTTCACTCTCTCTTGGTTTCCCCTCTATTTTCTTGGCTGATTTTTCTCAGTTTTCTTTGAGGACTGCTCCGCTCACCCTTCAATCACTGTATCCCCAGGGCTCTGTCCCTTGTTCCCTTTATAACTCTACACATTCTCCCTGGATGTTCTCACCCACTCATAGCTTCAACTACTATTTTTATTCCAATGACTCTGTGATCATGGTGGTCTCCTGACCTCCAGGGAGACATCCTTTCTAATCTACCTTCCATTCAAACAACCTATGATCTTTCTAAAATGCAAATCAAAACATGCCCGTTACAAACCAAAAAAATGCCATTTCCCTAATTAAAATCCTATAATGGTTCCATCCACGTTCTACAATGGCTATAGTAAATTATTTGCAGTTTCTGGAAAGCATCAAGATACTCTGTGCCTCTGTGGTTTTGTATAGACTATTGTACAAGCCTACAATGTTCTTTTTACGAGTCTCCACAAAGCCTACTCCTCTAACATTTTTCTAGACTGTGCTTAAATATACACTGTGTTAGCTCTCCTTCTCTGACATTCTGGTCTGTTTAGGTGCTCCTCTCAAAGGCCAGTGCCGTACAACTGCCACCTCTACAGTTTAATTGCGTTTCCTTTTCTGTTTCCATCTTTCATCAGAATTCCTCGAGGACAGATATTGTCCCTCTCGTCTATCACCAGCACCCACTCAACACAGAGCCTTTATAAAATAATCACTTAAGCAAAATGAAACAAACGGGGAAGAGCTGGCCTGGGAGGCTCAAAGGTTAAGTGTCAGGTCTCAGGTTCTTTGAAGAGTGGCTACAATCACTGACCACAGAATGAACTTACTAACGCCCAGTGTGGTTTGTCTGACATTTCTCTTAAACACGCAAATTCCTTGATGTCCAAAATGGAGCTCAGGCCTTATTCCTTTCCCAGTAAATCTACTTCTGTGTTTGCAGTCCCTACCCATGTATCATCATCTTTCTTGTCACCTGGGCTTAGAATCACAATCTTCTGAGTACCTGCTATCCCAGTACATCGATCTCTCAGTTGCTGATTTCATCTCCTTGGTGTATGCTTTACTCCCTATCCTCCATCCCCTATTATAACTGGAGGACATGCTCTGGACTGGAAAGATGATGGGTCTGGGCTGAGAAACCTCTAGTGGTAGAGGTGGGGTGGTTGGCAGGACCTATTACTGATAGGAGGCCATGCATACAAACTGCTACTCTCCAGCCACTAGGCTTCTTACCGTCAGCTTTAGCTCTTGCGTCCCTCTGGGTATGGCTGTTGGCTGGGCTCCCTGGGAGAGCAGGCCCTGGATCCATCAGCTGGGCCAGGGGCCCCTGCTCAGCAGCTCTGAGGCCAGCGGGTGGTATCTCACTGGACTGGGAGCCCTGACAGACCTGGGTAGACCAGGGCTCTGGGCCAACCAGGTCCATGCCTGGCCCCAAGGGCATGGGTGGGAGGCTATGGCTACAGTGAGTGCCCTCATCTGGGGGGCCCACCCTGTCTTGCTGGGCTTCTTGGATGAGTGAGAACTCCTGAGAGGAGTCAGTGCTTGCTCGCAGTGGAGGGGAGCCAGAGCCTGCAGCTTTCTTCCGGCCCTTGGCAAGTTCGGCAAAGGAGGTGACCCGCCGAGGTGGGGAACTAGGCCCAGTAATGGCAGCGGGACCTTCACTGAGGCGCACTGGGCAACTCAACATGCGTTCCAGAGAGCCCAAGCGGACAGCAGGGCTGCGCTCTAGGCTGCGGTCGTAGCTTCGAGAACGCTGACGTCCAGTGCTGAGGTTGGGGGGTGAAGTGTTGGTGTACACTTGCCCCTCAATCACAGCGCGGCCCATGGGAGCCTCTGCTTCTGCTTCAGAGCCCACTGCTTCTTGTTCCTCTGGCTGGACTTCCGGCTTCGGAACAGGTAATACTCAGAGGGCTGGCTGGGGCCAGGGTCTGGGCCAGGGCCAGGGGCAGGACTGATCTTGGTGTGTTCCTCCGAGCAGCTGGTGACAGAAGAGCCAGCTGGGCTTGGGGAGGACTGGGAGGACAGGTCACAGGTGACAAGTTTATAGTAATTCTGTGTGGCCACAACAAGACGGGCCTGGCTCTGGAAGCAGGCTGTGAGGTCAGCCACAGCTGGGCAGGGCTCACAGTGTGGGCGGTAGGAGTTGCAGTTGGCATCAAGCTCAGGAGATGAGGCGTGAGGACAACCATAGCCACCTTCCCTTCCTCCGCTGTCAGGGTGGTGGGACTCACAGGACATCTTCGACTCAGCTGGGGAGGGCTGCAGGTCCAGGTAGAAGGCGCCAGGGTCTGAGTGGCTGTAGAAGGAAGAGTCGCTGCAGGACTGCGGGGCAGAGTTGAGGTTGGCACGGGAGGTGCCGTGCATTTTGTTGTAGAGGGTGCTGAAGGTGACCAGCACGCCGTCTGAGCTGTTGCAGGAGGAGTCGCTCACATAGCCCATGGACTGGTCAGCCGCCTCGGACTGACTGGAGGTGCTACTGCAGCGGCAGTGCTGGGTGCCTGAGCCTGAGCATCTGGGGTTCCTTGGGGATTCATCGGAACTGAGCTTCCATTCCTGGTCGAAGGAAAAGCCAGAGGTGTCACTGGCTCCACCCCCACTGCCACTCCCACCGGGCCCCCCACACTCATCCAGCTCCATGGTCTCAGCTTCCAGCTCTGGCCGGCAGCAGCGGCCAGTGCTGCAGTGCGGGGCATCTGAGACGGCCGCTGGCTCCTGTTCTTGCCCTTCCACCACTCCGGCTCGACTACGCGCTGCCCCCCATGGCCTGCCCACTCTGGGGCCAGGCGGTGGCAGCTGGAAAGAGGAGAGATGGAAGGTGGGCTGGCCAGCCCCGTGCAGGTGGAAGGACTGCTGGGTGGCACTGTCACTGATGCTATCCTCATATAGGTCACCAAGTCCTGGCTCGGCAATGCCTGCCTGCAGCAAGAAGGGGTTGTGTCGTTTAGGGGCCCCGGGGCCTCTTCCATCCCGACCCCTGCTCTTGGCACTATCAGCAGACCGTGTAGAGCCCCCTGGAGCAGACTGTAGGCTGCTGTACAGCAGAGAGTCGGCTTGTCTGAGGTCCTGATCAGGCTGGATGATGCCCAGCTCCGGTGGGCAGAAGGGGTTGGGTCTTGTGCTCCCGCTACCTCCACCTCCCCCTCCACAGCACTGCCTGTCTGGGACTTGGCAGTGTACCAGGGGGATGTGGTGGACGATGAGGGTCTCTCCAGTCAGCTTTGGGGGACTATCCATTTTGGAAAGTTCGAACAAGGGCATCAACAGCACCAGACACTGCCCCTGGAGCCCAGTGGGGCAGAACACATTTCATCAGGAGAGCTTGGTACCTGGAAAGAGAGGGAAAGAAAGGGAACCTAATGTCACCTCCCCGAAGTCAGGGACATGCCCCTACCCATGTCATTTGCAGATGGCGAAGAGCCCAAGAGGAAGAAAGATTCAGTCAACATTGAGCTTGACGACTCAGCCTGATGGGGTACAAGGCCTCACGCACAGGGCCAGCTCTCGAGTGCCCTTCACTGTAATTCGCCATGCACCCAACTCCAACAAAAGGCCAGGCCCCTGTTAATGCCACCTCTGAAGGTCTGGGGAATCTCAGGGACAGCCCTTTCTCCTCTTTCTTAGCAGTAAACAACGACCAGTCCTGAGTCCAAAAAAACTATGAATGATGACATAACTAAGAAAAAACCACCTAAGATGCCTGAGAGGGTGCTAGGCAAAGGAGCCACGGAATTGTCTTACACACAGCTACAGCATACACACTTCCAGATGAGGGGACATCACAAAAAATACATCAGGTATGCACAGCAATAAGCTATAATTTCGCAAGAAAGGTAATTTTTAATGTACTATATCACTTGATTCCTGTGTCATCTTGGACCCCTTTCCCCTCCTGAGCCCCAGAATACCTGTCCCACTCTGACTGGCTGTGGGCAAGGATCCTCACTCTTCCTACTACTGGATTAGAGCTTCCTGAATAGTGACTGAGTTAGGCAGCAGAATTCTAGTATGGCTGATGCCATCCTCTTCCTTCCCAGTGTGAGGTCTGTTTTTATAGTTTTTGTATTACTCCAGCACAACATCAGGTAAGGCATAATATATTCTTAATATTTAGCTAGCTAAGGGAACAGATCTTCTGAAGTGCCCCAATTCTATCTAGTTTTAGCTAGAACTTTCCCTATGAGGGTCTCCTAAAAAGTCTTCTCTTCCTGGTTTTACCTGTGATAGGCTAAGGTCAAATTCTCTACACGGAGCCCATTCTGAGCTTCTCTGGTCTCGGCTGGACCATGGCAGAATGGCCTCCCTCAAGTTCTAGTCTCCTGTGCTATCAAGGTCAGGTCCTCAAAGCCTTCATTTGCTCAGACTTCTCATACATAATTTCTTCTAATTCATTCATTTCTCTTATTTCCCTTTTCACTCTTGTCATTTTCCTCTACTTACAATGAGTCCAAATCCCTCATTGCCTAAGTTCTTCATCACCCAGCTCCGGTGGGCAGAAGGGGTTGGGTCTTGTGCTCCCGCTACCTCCACCTCCCCCTCCACAGCACTGCCTGTCTGGGACTTGGCAGTGTACCAGGGGGATGTGGTGGACGATGAGGGTCTCTCCAGTCAGCTTTGGGGGACTATCCATTTTGGAAAGTTCGAACAAGGGCATCAACAGCACCAGACACTGCCCCTGGAGCCCAGTGGGGCAGAACACATTTCATCAGGAGAGCTTGGTACCTGGAAAGAGAGGGAAAGAAAGGGAACCTAATGTCACCTCCCCGAAGTCAGGGACATGCCCCTACCCATGTCATTTGCAGATGGCGAAGAGCCCAAGAGGAAGAAAGATTCAGTCAACATTGAGCTTGACGACTCAGCCTGATGGGGTACAAGGCCTCACGCACAGGGCCAGCTCTCGAGTGCCCCTTCACTGTAATTCGCCATGCACCCAACTCCAACAAAAGGCCAGGCCCCTGTTAATGCCACCTCTGAAGGTCTGGGGAATCTCAGGGACAGCCCTTTCTCCTCTTTCTTAGCAGTAAACAACGACCAGTCCTGAGTCCAAAAAAACTATGAATGATGACATAACTAAGAAAAAACCACCTAAGATGCCTGAGAGGGTGCTAGGCAAAGGAGCCACGGAATTGTCTTACACACAGCTACAGCATACACACTTCCAGATGAGGGGACATCACAAAAAATACATCAGGTATGCACAGCAATAAGCTATAATTTCGCAAGAAAGGTAATTTTTAATGTACTATATCACTTGATTCCTGTGTCATCTTGGACCCCTTTCCCCTCCTGAGCCCCAGAATACCTGTCCCACTCTGACTGGCTGTGGGCAAGGATCCTCACTCTTCCTACTACTGGATTAGAGCTTCCTGAATAGTGACTGAGTTAGGCAGCAGAATTCTAGTATGGCTGATGCCATCCTCTTCCTTCCCAGTGTGAGGTCTGTTTTTATAGTTTTTGTATTACTCCAGCACAACATCAGGTAAGGCATAATATATTCTTAATATTTAGCTAGCTAAGGGAACAGATCTTCTGAAGTGCCCCAATTCTATCTAGTTTTAGCTAGAACTTTCCCTATGAGGGTCTCCTAAAAAGTCTTCTCTTCCTGGTTTTACCTGTGATAGGCTAAGGTCAAATTCTCTACACGGAGCCCATTCTGAGCTTCTCTGGTCTCGGCTGGACCATGGCAGAATGGCCTCCCTCAAGTTCTAGTCTCCTGTGCTATCAAGGTCAGGTCCTCAAAGCCTTCATTTGCTCAGACTTCTCATACATAATTTCTTCTAATTCATTCATTTCTCTTATTTCCCTTTTCACTCTTGTCATTTTCCTCTACTTACAATGAGTCCAAATCCCTCATTGCCTAAGTTCTTCATCATTTAGCTGAACCTTTATACTACCAGTTTTTTTTTTTAAAGTGTAACTCATTTAGATCACAGGATCAGAGCTCTTCACATGGAGTACAGTAAAGAGCCAGACAAGTCACACGTGTTTAAGGACACAGACAGGCAACACATAAAATAAAAAATTCAAATGGCTAATAAGTATATGTGTGAGGGACACTATTAAAATATGTTATTTGTGTTAAGTAAAATTACATTAAAATTAAAAAGCAAGTATTTACCATCTTTCTTCTTCCTTTCCTTTCTAAGAGGAAGGCTCCTCTGTTGGACTTCCAAGCCTTTGTGTGTTGACTAGGGTAAGGAGTAGACAGGCAGAAGGGCAGAAACCAGAGAGGCTAAATGAGCCACAAGACAAAGAGTTACAGAAGAAAATATGGGAGTAAATTCATTATCTTCGGTTAAGGTTATTATTGGATGACTTCTTAGATAAGATACCAAAAGAACAAGTGATAAAAGAGAACATAGATAAGGTAGATTTAATAAAAATAAAAAACCCTTGCATCTCCAAAGGACACGATCAAAAAAGTGAAAAGACAAGTCACAGAATGAGAGAAAATATTTGCAAACTGTGTATCTGACAAGAGACTTAGAACCACAATATATAAACAATATACAACTCAACAATAAAAACTATGTAACCCAATTAAAAATTGGGTGAAGAACTTGAATAGTTATTTCTCCAAAGAATACATACAAATGATTAATAAGCACATGAAAAGAGGTTCAACATCATTAGTCATTAGAGAAATAAAAATCACAACAAGATACTACTTCACTTTCACTAAGACAAAACACAATAACAAGGATGTGGAGAAACTGCAACCCACAAACATTGCTTAAGACATTGTAAAATGGGACAGTCACTTTGGAAAAACAGCCTGTCAGTTCGTCAAAATGTTAAGCATAGAGTTATCATATGACCTAGAAATTCTACTCCTGGGTATATACCCCAGAGAAATGAAAACATATGTTCATGCAAAAGCCTGTATACAAATATCACAGTAGCACTAATCACAGTAGCCAAAGAAGTGGGAACAATCTGTTCATAACTGATGAACAGATATACCATGGTATAGATAATGGAATATTATTTAGCAATAAAAGGAGCGAAGTACTACAGTATGTCTGAACTGCAAAAGGGTAAGTGAGAAGAGCCAGTCATGAAAGGCTTCTTTGCATGATGTTATATGATTCCTTTCCCATGAAATGTCCAGAACAGGCAAATCCACAGAAACAAAAGTAGATTAGTGGTTGCCAGGGACTGAGAGAGTGGAAAATGGGGAGTGACTGCTAATGGCTGTGGAGGTTCCTTCTGGGAGTGAGGAGAACGTTCTGGAATCAGTCAGTGGTGACGGTTACCTGAGTCTGTGAATAAAACCAAAACTCCAAAGTTTTCTGGAAAGTGAATTATATCTCAGTTTTATAAAAGGGTGAGTTTTATGGTATGTGAATTATATCTTAATAAAGCTGTTATTTTAAAAAAAATTAAATAGGAAAAAAGATTAAGGTTAATGGGATGATTGAAGGAGAGGGAAGGAAGGGAACCAGTATTAGCAGTGGAGAGGAATGTGTATTTGCACAGATAAGAGGAGAACGGAAGAGGAAGAGCTGCCTTGAAGGACTGGGATTTTTGTAGAGAGGGATAAGGAGGACTTTTAGGAAATTTTGCTATGAGGTACATGAGATAATTTCCCCTTCACTCTTTCCCATCTCTCCTTTTGCCAAGAAAACTTTGGGCTCAAATATTGGTTTGGCCAAAAAGTTCGCTAGGGTTTTTCTTACGACATTATGGGAAAACCGGAATGAACTTTTTTGCCAACCCAATATATTAATATATGCCACAAGGATAACAAAAAGTTAGGAACACCCTAAAATTCCAATAATAATCAACTTGAAAAGTAGAGAACACAGTATCATTAAAGCAATGTTGTGTTAATTTCCCTATTAGTGACTTCAGAAAATATTCACAAAAGATTAAGTGAAAATAGCAGATTACAAACAATATGTACAGTCTGACACATTATTGTAAATAAGTATATGTCTGTATCTGTCTTCAGGCTGCTATAACAAAATACATCAGACCAGATGGCTTATAAACAGTAGAAATGTATTTCTACTAGCTCTGAAAGCTGGGAAGTCCAAGACTAAGATCAAGGTGCCAGCACAGCTGCATTCTGGTGAAAGCCCACTTCTTGGTTCACACCTGGCACCTTCTACACAGACTGTAAGGGACAAGGGATCTTTCTGTTCTATAAAAGCACTAATCTCATTTAGGAGGGCTCTACTCTCAAGACCTAATGTGGAGTTGGTGGAGGAGAGACACAGACATTCAAACCAGAGCAACATGCCCAGAAGAAAGCATATTGCGAGCATACACAGTACCAAAAGCCAAGGATGCTCAGATCCCTTAGATAAAACGGTGCCGTATTTGCATATAACCTACGAATGTCCTCCAGTTTACCTTAAATCATCTTCAGATTACTTATAATACCTAATGTGAATGCTACTTAAATAGTTGCCAGAACATGGCAAATTCAAGTATGGCTTTTGGGAGCTTTCTGGAATCCTTTTTCTTGAATATTTTTGATTCCTGGTTGGTTGAATCTATGCATGCACAACCTATGGACTTGACAACAAAATGTTAACAATGCTTATTGCTGTTGGGTGATTCTGGATTATTTTAAATTTTATTCTTTTTGTTTCATCTGTATTTTCTAAAAATAAGTGTCTGTTATGTACACAATTTGAACAGTTTTTAAAGTGCTTTTTTCCTTTAAGCACTACAGATACTGTTGGTCAGGGCTAGGGAAGGGGACATGCCCCTAAATATAGTACTAGGCTGTCCCAGGGTCCAGGCCATAATTTGAGGCCTGGACTAAATGGAGCACAGAGAACTTTCTTGTACACACAGTAGTAATGTTAGGAGTACCTATGGGCTATGGCCATCCCTCGCTCTTCAATGAATACCACTCCCATCCCCTTTTAATTTTTTTGGCTGCACTATGGCTGGTGGGATCTTAGCTCCCTGACCAGGGATAGACCTGCACCCTCAGCAGTGAAAACGCAAAGTCCTAACCATTGGACCACCAGGGAATTCCATTCCCCACCCCCACCATTCCCCTTTCAAAGCACCATTTTCAAATATATACACAGAAGAATGTGTCTGACCCATAAAACCACTGACTGGGTGTCATTTACGCATTCAAATAAAGAAACAGCAACTCACAGAGCCTGGAAAGCTGACTCTCTCTGAATCATGGATAAAGCACAAATGGATGTGGAGGGCGATGGAGAACCTCAGGCAGGAGGGCACTGACAGTTTATTACGTTATGTTTACGTATCTGTCCCCAGACTAGAGTGCAGTTCCTTGAGGTCAGAAACTGGGATATAGTCAACCCCTGGTCCCTAGAACCCACGCACAGTGCTTGGAACACAGTAGGCATGGTAGGTTAGTTATGATTCCTGTTCTACCCATTTTAAAAACTGACTTGCTTGTCTTTTTATTGTTGAGTTGTAGGAGTTTTAAAATTTATTCTAGATATGAGTCCTTTGTCAAATACACATCTTGAGAATATTTTCTTAAGTGGCTTCTTCTCAAATGTGGCTTGCCTATTTATTTTCTTAATAGTATTTTTAATTAATTGGTTTTTAATTTTATGAAGTTCCATTTATTTGTTTTTTCTCTATAGTTAAAGCTTTCTGTGTTCTAAGAAATCTTTGCCTATTCCAAGAAATTTTCCCCTTTTTTTTAAAAATAAATGTATAGTTTTTGCTTTTATATTAAGGTTGTGCTGTATTCTATTTTAAGTGTAAAGCTCTTCCACTGGCTGATTTCATTTTATTTTACATTTTTGTATCTCAGAAAGTCTTACTCTTTCCTGATCTCCACATGACCAGGGGAAATCTTGGCAATAGTTTCTCCATGGATAACTCTAGTTCAGCCAACTAAGGTAAAGTTCTACAGGCATCTCACAAGTCTCAGTACTCACGCTTTGGCCCCACACTTTCACAGTTTTTACAGAGCAGTTTTTATGTATATCAACAGCTTCCCTGGTGGTTCACATGGTAAAGTGTCTGCCTGCAATGTGGGAGACCTGGGTTTGATCTCTGGGTTGGGAAGATCCCCTGGAGAAGGAAATGGCAACCCACTCCAGTACTCTTGCCTGGAAAATTCCATGGACTGAGGAGCCTGGTAGGCTCATGTCCATGGGGTTGCAAAGAGTCAGACATGACTGAGCGACTTCACTTTTTATGTATATCATCTCATTGATCCTGACAACACACTAGAGCAGGTAGATCATCTTAAAAAAAAAAATAAGGAAATCAACACCTAGAAAAAAGAAATGACTTGCCCAAGAACTCTCAGGAGATAAATGACAGAATTAAGACAGGAGTCAGCAATCGTAACTTTTGACCTTTTTTCTCCATCAGTTAGGAATGTAATGAGAGTATATGGTATATATGACTTGATTTCAATTACTACAGAACACATTTACTAAGAGCATTTCTGTTAGACTTCTCCCCTGAGAGTATCATGTTCTGTAAGAAGACACGTTTAATACTGTGGCCCATGAGCTCTAAGAAAGGTGAAAAGAGTGAGATGGGAGAGTGCATCCCAGTCTCTTTCTGTAACCTGGTGAAATGGAGAGACATGAGATGGAGGTGGAGGGGAATAGAGAACCCAAAAGAAAGTGCTCAGCTCTGGTGGACAGAGAAGTGGTGGGCACAGTCAATAACGTTACAAGGTCCAGAATCACTAAAATTAGGGAAAGCTTTCCACAAGAGCCCTCTTCTTGGTTCTTATCACAAACAGGTCTCTCTTGGCCAATCATCGTAACGCTATTTATCAGTGATCATTTACTGAGCACTTACACTCAAGGTGATTGACATACAGCATCTCTAATTCTACTATAATCCTTTAAAGTAGATATAATCATCCCCACTTTACAGATGAGAAAACTGAAGCTTAGTAAGTGTAAACAGTTTGCCATAATTATATGGCTGAGATAGACGCAAACCCAGGTCTGCTCAATTCTTAATACTTTCCACTACAACTGCCTCTCAGAAAATGATCAGAGTCACACCCTCTTCCTAAAGTCCCTGCATTTACCCTGCTAACAACGCAGACACGTCCTACTTTTTCCTGGATAGGCTCACACTCTAGTTTCTACTTGAAAGTGAATGTGTTAGTGGCTCAGTCGTGTCTGACTCTGCGACCACATGGACTGTAGCCTGCCAGGCTTCTCTGTCCATGGAATTCTCCAGGCAAGAATACTGCAGTGGGTTGCCATTTCCTTCTCCAGGGGGTCTTCCTGACCCAGAGATCTAACCCAGGTCTCCTGCATTGCAGGTAGACTGTTTACCATCTGAGCCACAGGGGCTCACAGTTTCCATTTACAGTTTGTATTTACCCACTTTACTAGTCTCTGAACCCACAGTCCCTTTCATATTAATGCCCCAGGCTCTAGTAACACTCTTTAATCCTATCTCCTGCTCCAGTCTCCAGCTCACATCTCCCTGTCCCATTCACAGTCCTCAATACCCTTTTCCTTTTCACCATAGTTCACATTCCTAGATGCATCCTGGGAACTAACACCTTCCCACAATTTCCCAATGTATTACCCTACCCAATCACATTTTGCACAACATGGAACTACTGACTCCTAAGAGTGTATGTTTTTGAATCCTCCACCCAGGTGATCAATGGAGAGGGGAATTTAAAGAATTCTTTCTATCTTCTCAGCAATAGAATTCTGGGTAATTCTGGGCAAGAAGAAGTTTTAAACTCCAGAGAAAGGTTCCCCTTGTCTTTGGCCATCAGCATCTTTCTGCCAGCCATAGAACCCCTTCCCTCTTTTTTGGCCTCCTGAAGGAAGAGGGAAAGATAGTGATACTCAGTTGTTACTCTCCAGCAATCTGACCTTGACTTGAGGTCTGATGGGAAGCCTCAGTAGGACTGCTAAGCCTTTTCCTATTCGGGTTCTCTCTTGGACAGGACTGAAGAGGGGAGAGCAGGAGGGTGGATTTGGGTGTATCAACTTATTCTTAGGTCTGTTCCTATTAGGAATCTAGCCTGTATAAGAAGGCCAATGATAACAGGTCAGGTGTCCTAGGCATTACATCCTCTCTCTCGCTATAACGTGGAGCCTCCTAGTCAACATTCTTTCTTACTCCATCCTTATCTGTAGTCTCGTGGCTCCTGCAGCACCAGAAGATGTGGTATGTGTGTCTGTGTGCATGTATGTATGTACATGGCGGGACAAGATGGGCTCGATGCTTCCCCTTCCCAGTGCCTGCTCTTGAAGGCTGAGTGGATCCCTGCAGGTCTCCATCATAAACTTACAGGAGCTGTACGGGTGTCTCTTCCCATTAAGCCTTTGTGTCTAGCTCTGACTCCCTCTCTCCTGACCCACACTTTAGTAGCTTCATTAGAAATGCTCAGAAAGGGAGAAAGGGATCTTCTCAACAAAATAGCATCAGCTTCAGCCTCTGTTCTTCCCATCTCTGCACCACAGCCCAAAAGTATGCATGGATGAGCTTGTCTAACATTTGCTCTCCTGCTCGCTTGCTCGCTCTCTCTCCCTCTCGGAAAGACAAAGCCAGTCCTCAGAAGCCAGGGCCTGAATGTGCTGATCAGTTGTTCCAGCGCCCCTGTCCTGCCCCTCCCCCAGCTCCGCTGAGCCATACCTCTGTAAGGTGCCTTAGCTGAATCCCGAGATCTCTGTTCCGCGGCACTCCGACCAAGCTCTGTCTTGACAGTTGGAGCTGAGGCACTGTTCCACAGGCCCGCACAGGGGCAAGTGGGCTGATTTCCTAAGATCTGATTTCTGCTAATACAATGGCATCGTTGCTAATGCAGGGAGGCTGCGCAATCCCAGCCCAGTATCCTTGCCGCTGCCGCTGGTGCTGCGGTGACGTTGCTGCTCCGGGAAGGGGGAAGGGAAAGGAACAGGCATGCCCACAGTGCAGCCGCTCAGCCTCCCTCCCTGTCAGTCCCTGCGGGCCCTTTAGCCTGGGGAAGGGGGAGGGTAGAGAAGGGAGTCAGCCTCAGAGGGCAGGCGGTGCTGCAAGGCGAGAACTCTCCCAGCGGCAAAGAGAAGCCTAGTGAGCTGGGCCCGGCTCCACTCTCGTTCCTAGGAGTCTCAGGGAAAAGGTCTGGGAGGAGGCTGGGAGCTTCCTTCCTTCCTCAGGCCCCTCCTTTTAGATCTCAGCCAGAAAACCTCTCCCTCCTCTTTTCACCCACTCTGAATGACTCCTTGTTTTCCAGCCTTTTCCTTTCACTGGGATTCCAGACTAGCCTCAGGGTGGAGCAGCCAGCCAGGGAGGGGGTTCCTGCAGGCCCTGAAGGGAGGCTGTGGGGACCAGTCATCATTCCACCAGCAGTAACACCAAGTTCCTAGACTTGACACTAGGCTATTTATGCTGTGCATCTTCAGAGAAATGGGATCTGAATCAGGAAAAAAAAAAAAATGAGAGAGAGAGACTGGGCCATTGGAAGGCTTCTATACAACAAGTGGTAGTGAGCCTTAGGATCAAGCTGGCTGCAGGCCCTTTCCTGCCACAGGGTCCAGTTCAGCTCCCTGGATCTTCAGAAGGTCTGTTGGTGCGGCTGGAGCAGAATCCTTCCCCCTCTCACCTGCATCAGTTTTTGGTTAGTGCTGAGCAGGGACCAGCTGGGCCTGTGGGGAGGTGGTGTCCATTTGGTCAAGCCAAGGAGAAGGAAGTCTATTTTCCTGGAGAAAAGAAGGCTAAGGGAAAGGAGTGGTTTCTCCCAGGCCAGAGAGAGACTTCAATTCCTTCTGAAGCCCTACAGAGCCCTCCACCGCTTCCCTGCTCCACCCTTGTCAGCTTCTGGGCCAGTTCTGAGGGAATCAGGAAACAGTGGAGAAGCCACAACCGGAGCCAGGCGCCCTGTGAGCAGCAGCGTGTCTCTGGCCAGTTCGTGCCAGGGCTGCCCACGAGCATCCCCGAACAGGGACGGTCTCAAGCTGGGCTTGGCCCTCAAGCACTAGCCAGGGCTCCTTCCAGTATGGACCACTATCTGGACTCCACAGCCAAGCCCTTGGATTTTCAGGCTCTAAAAAGAAGGCTTAGGTCTACTGGCCAAGACCACGTCAGCCACCATTCAGGATCCAGAAGAGATGTCCTTTCTTGCCCTTTATTGTTGCTTCTATTCCCTATGAGGGGAATCAAGTGCCCACTGATGTTATGCTGAGATGAGCTGAGTTAGAGAGAAGTGGCTAAAGACCCCCCCAAACCTATCTCCAACCTTGACCTGTTTGAGATGATCCTACAAAGCAGAAAAAAGGAGAGAGGGAGGCTGCTGTTCATAAAACTAGCCATGAGTGGTCCCCTCTGGGATGTTGGAAGGTATCACATTGCTTCCCTCTCCCTGAGCTGGAACAGACCTCAGAGGAGGCTGGATAAGCAGCCGTAGACAGGGGCAAAGTTAATCTCAACCAGTGCTTAGAGCTGCAGTTAGAGCTCTGGACCCAGGGTCTTTGTCCCTGAAATTTCTGTGAGGCTAAGCTGTGGACTGGAAAGCTACTTACTCTGGAAATGTTTCCAGTTGCCTACAGCAGGTAGCTTAACTTACTTCACCACATCACAGACTATATCATCACCTACTTTCCACCAACTACTGCCAAAGATCTATAAGGCTTTGATGAGAAGATCAATTCTTTTTCTGACTAGAAACAAACTATAAATACCATCACATTATGAACCACAATGCCTCCTAACTAGTCTTCTCACCGGCAATTTACTTCCTACTTAGTACTGCCAGATTTATTACCCTGAAGACTTATCTTTATTCAACATTCACTCCTCCTGCCGCTTTTAGTGGTATCCAATTCCTAGAAATCAAGTTCAAACTCCTCACTCTGGCTTTCAAGTTCCCTCCATCTTGTCTGTCTACTGACTTTCTATCCAACCTTACTTTCCATCCTCCATTCATGTAGTCCTTCAAACCTGTTTCATAAGCTCTTTCCACTCAGCTGTCTTTGTTCAGATTCTCCTGCCTGTTACACTTGACTCAACCTATAAGGAATTATCCAAAACCTACAAGGCCCAGATCAACTCCTGCATCAAGTATTCACTGATCACCTTGAAGCCAGAAATGATCTTTGATTACTAAAATGTGGTTGCAGACTGTTGATATTACAGACAAGAAAAAAATCCCACAAAAGCCAGGGGGTCAATATGGGCTGCCAATTTCTTATACTGCCAAATAAGATCATTAAAACAATAACAACAACAACAAAAACCCTTATATCAATTATTTTCATCATTTCATTAAAAAAATAGTCATTATTTTTCTCATTTCATTGTATTCTGATACAAACTTCATTGGAAACTAGTATCAGTTCATGAGAGGTTTTAATGAAGTAAATAACTTGTTACTTGACATGATTATGCTCTTTTTTTGCATATCCGCTTTAATGGCTCTTTCAGATAGCAAAGTCCAAGATATACTCATCTTTGTATTCCCAATATCCAGAGTTTAAGATAGTATCACTTTTAATTTTGTGTTTCCCATAATACTAGCAGTGTTTAGATTGTAGAAAGTGGTGAGTCAAAGTCTTATTGAATTAGAGTAGTCCAAAAAGAGTGAGAATGTAAATGAAAGTAAGTGGTGGGCAGATCTGACTCAAAAGGCTGACAGAGAAGACCCCTGCTGTTCATAAGGGAGGTGGGGAAGATCTATTAAAAGAAAGCTTAGCAAAAAAGGAATAACCCTTCATAATATTTCCCGAGTTACATAATGCATTCTTAGACATGATACCACAGGTACAAGTGACAAGAGAAAAGATAGTAAGTTGGACTTACCTAAGTTGGACTTCAAAAGGTTTAAAATTTTTGTGCTTTAAAGAACACAATCGAGACAGTGAAAAGAAAAAAAAGGAGGGGAGACAACGCAAAGAATGGAAGAAAACATTTGCAAATCATATATCTGATAAGGGACTTCTATCCAGAATACATAAAGTACTTTTATAACTCAACAAAAGATATATAACCCAATTTAAACATGGGCAAAGGATCTGAGGAGACATTTCTCTAAAGGAGACAAATAGTCAATAAGCACAAGAAAAGATACCAAATATCAGCAGTTATTAGGGAAGTGCAAATCAAAAGTAAAATGAAATACCACTTCTCCCTATGAGAAAGGATAAATAAAAAAGACAGACAATAACAAATGATGATGATGTGGAGAAATTAGACTCTCATATGCTGCTGGGAGGATTGTACAATAGGTAGTTCAATTGCTTTGGAAACCAGTCTGGTAGTTCCTCAAAACATTAAACACAGAATTACCATATGACCCAGAAATTCTACTCCTAGATATATACCCTAAAGGAATGAAAACATATCTATCTTCACACAACAGCTTATGTATGAATGTTCCTAGCAGCATTATTTATAATAGCCAAAAAGTAGGAACAACCCAATATCCATTAACAGATGAATGGATTAAATTAAATATGGTATATTCATAAATATTATTTGGTAATAAAAAGTAATGAAGCAGTGAAACATGCTACAATATAGATGAACCTTGAAAACATGCTAAGTGGAAGATGCCAAACACTAAAGGCCATGTATTGTTTGACTTCATTTCACCAGGGAAGCCCTTTTCATATGAACCGCCCAGACTAGGCAAATCAATGGAGATGAAAAGTAGATTACTGGAGTGGCTTCCAGGGACTTGGGAAAAGGGAAAACGGCAAGTGATCATTATCGGCTATGGGATTTTTACGGGGGATGATGCAATGTTCTAAAATCAGGTTATGGTGGTGGGTTGCCATGCCCTCCTCCAGGTGATCTTCCCAGTCCAGGGACCAGATCAGGCAGATTCTTTACCATCTGAACCACCAGGGAAGCAACTGAATAGTATACTTTAAACGATGAAACAGATATCCGTTATGTCTCAACAAAGCTGTTAAAAAAAGAAGCTGCAGCAGTTAACAACGCTGTTTAGCACCACAGAGGCAGAAGTCTTCACAGGCTCAGTAACTGGGTGGGCCTAGGGGTGGCAGGAACTCAGGTGCACTAGAAAATAGAGTGCACTGCCATGGCACTGCCATGTCAACCCAGGGATCTCAGACAATTCCCTCTTTCATCTGTTTTTTTTTTTTTTCAATACCAAAATTCTTAGAAGGATGGACTATGTTAATTCTTTCTCCTTCATTATTTCTTAAACAATCAGAAGTCTGTCTTCTTTTTATTAATACGTGAACTGTCTAAAAGCAGTTCTAACTTTTAAGCTCATAATATTTAAATTGCCTGACACTTATCCACCCTCTCCTATTAAAACCCTCTTTTTCCTTTGGCTTCCTAGTTTTTCTTCTTAGATCATTCTTTCTTCATTGTTTAATACCACAATACCTGACCTATATTTAAATATAGATTCGCAGCAGGGCTCAGACCTGAAATCTTTTCAACCTGAGAAGTGTTTAGCTCTTCCCAGTATTCTATTGATTTCTAAATCTTCATTCTTCCTAAACTTCCAGAATCAAATCTCCAGTAGCCCACTAGGTTCTACTTACTCCCCCAAATGGAGGGACTTCGCCTAATGATCTAATGGTTAAGACTGTGAGCGTCCATGGCAAGGGCCGTGGGTTAGATTTTTGGTTGGGGAATCTAGATCTTCCACTCAGCGTGGTGTGGGCCCCCCAAACAAAAACCAACCAACCAGTCAAAACAACAACAACAACAACAAATTGATTTTTCTATTTCAAATCAGCTTTCTTTAAACTACCATTATACAAAATTGAGCTGTTTCAAATCCTAAAAGATGATGCTGTAAGTTCTGCACTCAATATGCCAGCAAATTTGGAAATCTCAGCAGTGGCCACAGGACTGGAAAAGGTCAGTTTTCATTCCAATCCCAAAGAAAGGCAATGCCAAAGAATGCTCAAGCTACCGCACAATTACACTCATCTCACACTCATCTCACACGCTAGTTAAGTAATGCTCAAAATTCTCCAAGCCAGGCTTCAACAGGATGTAAACTGTGAACTTTCAGATATTCAAGCTGGATTTAGAAAAGGAAGAGGAACCAGAGATCAAACTGTCAATATCTGCTGGATCATCAAAAAAGCAAGAGAAGACCAGAAAAACATATTTCTGCTTTATTGATTATGCCAAAGTTTTTGACTGTGTAGTTCACAACAAACTGTGAAAAATTCTTCAAGAAATGGGAATACCAGACCACCTTATCTGCCTCCTGAGAAATCTGTATGCAGGTTAAGAAACAACAGTTAGAACTGGACATGGAACAACAGACTGCTTCCAAATCGGGAAAGGAGTATGTCAAGGCTGTATATTGTCACCCTGCTTATTTAACTTCTATGCAGAGTACATCATGAGAAACGCTGGGCTAGAAGAAGCACATGCTGGAATCAAGATGGCCAGGAGAAATATCAATATCCTCAGATATGCAGATGACACCACCCTTATGGCAGAAAGCGAAGAAGAACTAAAGAGCCTCTTGATGAAAGTGAAAGAGAAGAGTGAAAAAGCTGACTTAAAACTCAACATTCAGAAAACTAAGATCATGGCATCTGGTCCCACCACTTCATGGGAAATAGATGGGGAAACAATGGAAACAGTGACATACTATTTTGGGGGGCTCCAAAATCACTGCAGCCATGAAATGAAAAGACTCTTACTCCTTGGAAGAAAAGCTATGATCAACATAGACAGCATATTAAAAAGCAGAGACATTACTTTGTCCACAAAGGTCCATCTGGTCAAAGCTATGGTTTTTCCAGTGGTCATGCATGGATGTGAGAGTTGGACTATAAAGAAAGCTGAGCACCGAAGAATTGATGCTTTTAAACTGTGGTGTTGGAGAAGACTCTTGAGAGTCCCTTGGACAGCAAGGAGATCCAACCAGTCAATCCTAAAGGAAATCAGTCCTGAATGTTTATTGGAAAGAATGATGCTGAAGCTGAAACTGCAATACTTTGGACACCTGATGTGAAGGACTGACTTCTTGGAAAAGACCCTGATGCTGGGAAAGATTGAAGGCAGAAGGGGGTGACAGAGGATGATTTGGTTGGATGGCATCACTGACTGAATGGACACGAGCTTGAGCAAACTCTGGGAGATAGTGAAGGACAGGGAAGCGTGCTGCAGTCCATGGGGTCGCAGTCAAACACGACTGACTGAACGACTGAACAAGACTGTAGCCTGCCAGGCTCCTCTGTCCATGGGATTTCCCAGGTAAGAATACTGGGGTGGAATACCATTTCCATCTCTAGGGGATCTTCCTCACCCAAGGGGTGAACCTGCATCTCCTACTTGGCAAGCAGATTCTTTACCACTGAGCCACCCGGGAAGCCAACATGCTAAGCACGTACAATGTCTCATTTTATACATATAACCACTCTCTAAGATAAGTATTATTATCTCTATTTTATGGATGAGAAGTCTGAGGCTCAAGAATATTAAATGACCTTCCTAAGGTAACCTCGTCAGTTTGAGCAAACTCTCGGAGATGCTGAAGGACAGGGGAGCCTGGCATGCTGTAGCCCATGGGCACGACTTAGCAAGTGAACAACAACAACAAAAAGTAACTCGCTCAGTAATGTCTGATCTGGCCAGACACAGAACCATCTGCCTCCATAGTCAGTGTTCTTAACTACTGGTTACACTGCCTTTTGAGTCCCCGTCACTACTTCTATCATCCGAGCTCAGACCTGCAGGCACCCCTCCTCTGAATTATCATACAGTCTTCTAATCAGTTTTCTTGCTTTCATTCTGGCTCTCTCCTCCCAGCTATCCTATATACTGACACAAGACTAATTTCCCCAAAGTACTGCCTCAATATTGGTACCCTCACCTTACAACTAAAAAGTTGTTAGTGGCTCCCTACTGCCTACAGGATAATCCAAATTCCTTAATGCGGTATTCAAAGTTCCTCCCACTTATCCAACCATGTTCCATCAGATGACAAATGTATTCTGAATTTTGGCTCACTCCACTGGGAAGATATCCGGAATGCTCTATTTTCCTTGCCTTTGTTTCTTTTTAAAGGATCTAGCTCAAATTCTACCAGGTCTGGAAGCTTTTCTTTATCATAAAAGTCTTTATTCGGAACTTTTTCAATATCAACTGTCTACACAACTCATTTGGTACCAAGTCTTGGTCATTTTGTTATTTATCTCTTGATGACAGCACACTTTTGAAGAGTGGGATGGTCTTATATCTTGATAAGTAAATCTGAGCCTAGAGTCTTGGCACTCAGTAAGGCACCACTGATGTTTGCTTGGTAAAGCTATTGAATGGCAAGCCCAGTGGGCTAGTTGGACTCAAGTCAGCTTTCAGAAGGTCGGCTTAGCCTGAGAATAGCTTTTTTTTTTAACTTTTTAAATTGTTTCTTTTATTCATTTATTTATTTTTAAATTTTCATTGGAGTATAGTTGCTTTACAATGTTGTGTTAGTTTCTGCTGTACAGCAAAGTGAATCAGTTATATGTATATATGTATCCCCTCTCTTTTAGAGATTCTTCCCATTTAGGTCACCACAGAGCATTAAGTAGACTTCCCTGTGCTATATGGTAGGTTTTCATTAGTTTATGTATTTTATACATGTGTATATATGTCGATCCCAATCTCCCAATTCATCCCATCTCCCCTTTCTTCTCTTAGTGTCCATATATTTGTTCTCTGCATCTGTATCTCCATCTCTACCTTGTAAACAGGTTATCTGCACCATTTTTCTAGATCCCACATATATTAATTAATCTACAATATTTGTTTTTCTGACTTACTTCACTCTGTATTACAGTCTCCTGCTTGCTTGCTTGCTTGCTAATTCGCATCAGTCGTGTCCGACTCTGTGCAACCCCATAGACGGCAGCCCAACAGGCTCCTCTGTCCCTGGGATTCTCCAGGCAAGAATTCTAGAGTGGGTTGCCATTTCCTTTTCCAATGAATGAAAGTAAAAAGTGAAAGTGAAGTCGCTCAGTCGTGTCCAACTCTTAGTGACCCATGGACTATAGCCTACCAGGCTCCTCTGTCCATGGAATTCTCCAGGCAAGAGTACTGGAGTGGGGTGCCATTGCCTTCTCTGATGACAGTCTCTAGGTCAATCTATGTCTCTGCAAATGGCACAATTTCATTCCTTTTTATGGCAGAGTAATACTCCATTGTATATACGTACCACATCTGCCCTATCCATTCCTCTGCTGATGGACGTTCAGGCTGTTTCCAGGTCCTGGCTATTGTAAACAGTGCTGCAATAAACGTTGCAGTGCATGTATCTTTCAGAATTATGGTTTTCTCCAGGGCTATGCCCAGGAGTGGGGTTGCTGGGTCATATGGTAGTTCTATTTTTAGTTTTTTAAGGAACTTTCAAACTGTTCCCCATAGTGACTGTATCAATATACATTCCCATCAACAGTGTAAGAGGGTTCCCTTTTCTGCACATCCTCACTGACATTTATTGTTTGTAAGAGAATAGCATATTTGATTGATAAGAGGCAAGGAAGGAAGGAAGATGAAAACCAAAAAGTTAAGTCTTAGCAAAGTGCTTAGTAAATAAATCTTTAAGGCCAAGATCTCTCTTAACCCCTCATTTCTTTCCATTTTCATACCAAGGATGGAAAGGATGACTGAGCAGCCATGTTTTCAGTCCGTACTTCACTACCATTTATTTCCATAGTCATGATCCTAGAGTGAAGACTGCAAAATGAGAGCCTGGTGGTCACATCTTGTATGTCGGCAGATTTTATGTGGTTTGCACAAGCATTTCTACTGTTGTCAGAATGGCAAGCCTTGGACCACTAGAAAGGCAAGGGATAGCTAAACCTAAGTTAGGCTGAGACCCCTGAAGCAAGCTCACGTGATCCAGGGTTGACAGTTCCTCCAAACTTTTGGAGAAAAATATCTCCAACTTAAGTCGACAGGATTCTCAAAATTAAGGAGTATGCAAAAATTAATTTGCATCAAAGATCACAAATATACATGGAAACAAGATACTATGAATGAATAACAGAAAACAACAAATAATAGATTTAAACTGCAAGAACTTCAAAATTAAAAAACATCTGAGACAGAACACAAATCAGCTATGGGTAAAATGCTTTAAAAAAGGATAAATTCTCACAGATAAGCAGTTAGTAAGAGATTATTAGAAAGATCCAGGGGAGGTGAAAATAAAACATATCTTATTGTAATCACTGGCTGCTGAGCATTCTTATGCCTGGACCAGGCTATGTTATAGAAAGTTGCCAGGTGAAAAAAAGGATATGGAGGCTCAGGGGAGATAAACATCTTGCTGTAGATCTGAATGGTAGCCTATTCAAAACACTATGTGAAAATGCTCTATAAATTATAAACTTTTTACAGAAATGTAATGCATTGTTGTTATTCTTTAAAAATACCAGCATCCATTGAAGATTTTACCTGAATTATTAATAGTTGTTTACTGTGATGGTTGAAAAATGATTTTCTTTCTATCATTCCTCCTACATTTATTAGCTGGCATTCCAATATGAGAAAGATTTCCTGTTTCCTTATTTATTTTTTTTGGTATCTGTATAGATTCTTGGTTTTTTAAAAAACATTCAGTGGGTCATACTCTCTTGCTGGGTATTATTGATTTTGATGGTCATTATCTCAGATTTGGCACTATTTGGCTTTTTTTGTGTGAAGATTTTTATTGTTGTGTACAAACTTTTTAAACTTAATCGTTAAAAAATTTTTTTTAATTACTTAGCTGCATCAGGTCTTAGTTGTGGCATGTGGGCTTAGTTGGCCCACAGCATGTGGAACCTTATTTTCTTGACCAGGAATCACACTTGCATCTCCTGCACTGGAAGGTAGATTCTTAACCACTGGACCATCAGGGAAGTCCTCAAATTAACTATTTATTTTTGGAATAATTTTTAGAAAAGTAACAAAGATAGTTAGGGGTGTATCCCTATGTCTTTTCAACCAGCACCCCCTAAAGTTACCATCTTACATAGTCATGGTGCATTTGCCAAAACAAGGAAATCAACACTAAGTACAGTATTACTATCTGAAGTTGCAGATTGTGAGGATTTTGCCAGTTGTCCCACTAATGTTCTTTTATCTTTTTACTATTTGACTTTTTAAAAACTATATATATACACACACATATATATGTGGTCCCATCACTTCATGGGAAATAGGGAAATGGTGGAAACAGTGTCAGACTTTATGTTTTTGGGCTCCAAAATCACTGCAGATGGTGACTGCAGCCATGAAATTAGAAGACGCTTACTCCTTGGAAGAAAAGTTATGATCAACCTAGATAGTATATTCAAAAGCAGAGACATTACTTTGCCGACTAAGGTCCGTCTAGTCAAGGCTATGGTTTTTCCAGTGGTCATGTATGGATGTGAGAGTTGGACTATGAAGAAGGCTAAGCGCTGAAGAATTGATGGTTTTGAACTGTGGTGTTGGAGAAGACTCTTGAGAGTTCCTTGGACTGCAAGGAGATCCAACCAGTCCATTCTGAAGGAGATTAACCCTGGGATTTCTTTGGAAGGAATGATGCTAAAGCTGAAACTCCAGTACTTTGGCCACCTCATGCGAAGAGTTGACTCATTGGAAAAGACTCTGATGCTGGGAGGGATTGGGGGCAGGAGGAGAAGGGGATGACAGAGGATGAGATGGCTGGATGGCATCACGGACTCGATGGATGTGAGTCTGAGTGAACTCTGAGAGATGGTGACGAACAGGGAGGCCTGGCGTGCTGCGATTCATGGGGTCGCAAAGAGTCGGACACGACTGAGCGACTGAACTGAACTGATATATATATATACACACACACATACACACACACACATATATATACACACACATATATACACACATGTATATGTATATACACATGCATATAACTTTTATAAAATATAAATTGTTTTAAAACAAAATAAAGCCCTCCTTCTCCCCTTCAAAAGATAGGTAGATATATACTGGAAGCTATAGATAAACAGTTTTGGACAGTGTTTTAAGTATAGTTTAGCAAATAAAAAGATCTGTATTTCCCATAATCAGGACGTCGAGTGGTTTTGGAAACTATCAGGCAGGTAACTTTCAGTGGAAGCAGTACTGAAAAACAGATAAGACAATGTGATCCGAACACATTTCTGTCCCTAGCCTTTCCCAGTCGCTCTGCTTACCTTTCACCTCAGGACACTTTTCTCTGGACATTAGCAGGAAGTACTTGCCTGTGTTGACCTAGTCAGGTATCCTCTACACCAGAAACCATCTATGTTAGGTAACTCCTTTTGGCCATGTTTTTGCCTCAGACTGCATGAGTGATTCCAATAGGAAAGGTGAGAAGTGCCCGAATCATACTGAATAAAAATAAAGCACGATTTACCATATACTGTTTTCTCTGAGGGAGAAGCATCCCAAGGCCATGAATTAATATCATCTCAAGAGCCAATCAATCAGTCAAATAAGTCCTAAGTATCCACTGCACACACTTCTGCTGTGTACAAAGCACTGTGCTGGGGGTTTAGGGGTAAGAGTCAACTTGAGGGGCTCATAATTTTGTTAAAATCATTGCCAACATGCCTCTGTGGAGAGCTAGGGAAGCAAGAAAGATATTTCAGGATGTAAGATAAGGGTCAGAGCAGTGGTTTCAAACTTTTCCAGCCCCAATACATAGAACAACTCTGGGTGAAGCAGGAGGGCCTAAAGCCCCACACACTCCAACTCCCTCTCTCCACTTCAGAGGGGCCCCCCAAAAGCACTTCCAGGGGACCCTAGGGCTCAGATGAAAAAATTCTGAAAATCTCTGGGCAAAGGCAAGACTGAGCATGGTTGGTTGGGATCGGGAAAATGGGAAGTGAAACAAAAACTGAGAGAAATCATCTTTTTTACTTCATGACTCTCAAATCATATATGCTTGGAAAATGTCAATTAATTGCATCAGCAGCAGACTTACTGCACAGTACAGAATATAACTTTCTAAGTGAATTCAGAGAAGTCAGTTTGTGTAATTACCCCCATGCCTACTAAGGTTCTATGTCTTTATAGGCCATGAGATTTGATGGACACTGAATTTCCTCTAAGACAAGTACTTCTCACTGAAATGTGTGAGAGATGCTGAAAGAATTTGGAGATTTAAGAATTGGTGGTAATCGTGATGCCTGCAGTCTCTGGGCTGAGTTGCAAGGTGAGGATAAAGAGGCTGTTAGCTGCCTGAGAGCACCAGGCTGTGACATCAGGAGTCCAGTTCCACAAATGGAATAGCAGCCAATGCCCAGGAGCACGTCTGTCTTTCCTCCAGGTTGAGTGTAGCTGCTCTGAGCTGAGGAGGCCACTGTGCTGAACTGGCATTGAGTTATTTTGGACTCCAAGTGAGGCCAGCCAGTGTGCTGGGTGTGTGCTGGAAGAGGCCTAGCCTGAAAGGCTGTCCCAGACACACCCAGCTGCTTCCTTATCAGGCCTCCCTAATGTACAGTCTTCTTTCGAAGCACAGAGCTTGCTTTGTGTTTGGCTTCTCAGATATGTTACAGAAAGGTTCAGCTAAAAGTCCACCCCCCCAAAATCAAATAGACTCTAGAAGAGGCCTGACTCTGAAGTACAACAGAATAGGCTCTTTTCTAGGACTACCTGGTGTGGGTTTATCTCCTTTCCTCCAAGTCTTATTATTGTTCAGTTGCTAAGTCATGTCTGACTCTTTGTGACCTCATGGACTGCAGGATGCCAGGCTTCCCTGTCTTTCACTGTCTCCCAGAATTTATGTCCATTGAGTCAGTGTTGCTATCTAACCATCTCATCCTCTACAGCCCTCTTTTCCTTTTGTCTTCAATCATTCCCAGCATTAGGGTCTTCTCCAATGAGTTGGCTCTGCATCAAGTGGCCAAAAGTCTATCTCCTCGCTTATGATCTGGAAATACATAGGCACCTTTAGTGGAACCAAAAATCACAGACAGAATATGCTGGGGTGAAACCCCCAACAAGTTCCAAGCCTTTTACATCTCAGGCTCAGTTGTGAGGAGAGTGCAACACTAGGAATTATAGCCAAGAAAAGAATAATCTAGAAGCCACTGATCCCCATGGAGCTGTAAACGATCTCTCCTTTATTCCATAGAAATACCATGATAATCAACTCAGCTTTGTTCCAGTTTCTCCTTCTGCTCAAATGGGATTACACCTAGAAAAATATTCTCTTCCAGTAATCTAGCCAGCAAGTGCATGCCCTTCTCCTTTAGATCAATCATTTGATTCCCTTCTTAGCTCAACTCTTAGCACCTGTATGGAGGCAGGAGGCTAAATCAGATAACTTCTTAAGGTACCTTTCAACTCTAATTATAAACTAAGCTAAATTAAAACCTTGGGCCCAAGGGAAGGTCCCTATGCAGTGTGCTAATAAACGTCTTCCCTCTCAACATAAATACATGGATATACACACACAGAGAAAGACACACACACACACACACACAAAAATACACACACACACACACACACACACACACACACCCCTATACTTCCAAGTGCTTGGCTTCTAACTGCCACAGTTAGAAGTCTCTAAGGACTGAGAACTTGCTGTAAATTGAGGACTACGAGAATTAGGAGTCAATTCCTACCTTGACAGGTTGAGTTCTTCAGATGGAGGAAGTGGAGGATGCAGCAGTGGATAAACAGACAGAGAGACAGAGACCCCTAACACTTGGTGCAGGAGAGCAGCAAGGAGCAGGAAACCACCAAGACAGGGACAGTGAACCAGGGGTGAGTGTTGAAAGGTCCAGCGTGGGCCGCTCTACTTAGAGGATAGCTCTCAAGTGTACATTTGCAGAAGCAAGTTAGCTGGGACAAAAAGGTCCTATGCTGCTCCACTCTTCAGTGTGGTCGGCCCTTTGCCCTTCCTTTGGCTGCTCCTTTTGGCTTCTAGCCTCTAGGAAGCAAAGCCAGAATGTTTTCTGTTTCCCCTCCCCCAAGGCAGTGGACTGAGTCGTGTGGGGCGGGTAAGCTGCTATCCAATCAAACTCTCGAAAGCTGTAAATAAAAGGCCACATATGCACAGTGAAGTAGGCTATGAGAAGAATCTAGATTGAATTACCACAAACCAGTTGTGGAGCCAGGGTGGGGGAAGCAGGAGAAAGAGGAGAGAGACGCCTAGCTGCCCTTCAAGGAAATATTTTCATTCAAGCACACTCCACTCTCAGCAGGACTGCTAGAAACCATCAAAGTCTTGCTTCCCGGGAAACTGTGTTCTAGTCTCACCCCAGTCTCAGCAGAGGGATCATAGTCCCTGAGACACCTCAGTCAAGTCAAAAGCCTTTTCCCAGATGTGACTTGCTTTCCAATAGACTTGAAATGACAGTCTCCAAGTCCAGCTCCCAATGCCTGGTAAAAGCAGGTAGTAGTGAAGACCATTCCTGCGTACCCAATACTGTATTTGCTTTGGTTATAAGACTAAAGTGAGAGCAAACTGATATTTACCTTAAAACCTTTTAAAGCAGGTGGCAAGAATCTTGCCTGGGCCCAGAATATTCAGGAACCTAGGTTCTATAATGATTCAGAGCATGGATTTTGGCGTTGACAGGTTTGGATTCAAATCGGACACTCTTCCTGCCAGCTGTGGGTTCGGGAAGTTACTCAACTTCACTAAACTTCAGTTTCCTCATTTGTAAAACTGTCATGACATTTTCCCTCAAGGGCTTGAGGGAGAATTGAGTAAGATATTACACGTAAGTGCCTGACACAAGGTGAGCGCTCAGGCATGGTTATTATTATTATTAGAGCTTTGTCAGATGACCAGTGGAGTCCTTACCTCTCTCTTTCCTTTCCCAGTTTCTCAGAAAAACCTCCAGATCCGATCCAGATCCAGGGAACTGGCAGGAAAAACCTCTTTGAAAGAGCCAAAGGAACTGAAAAGAGTCATTTTTTTCCCCCTCCCCTGCACTAAGACTGAATCAGTAAGCCTGTGCCCATTACACTCTAGACTCACCGGCCAGCCCTAGAAACCTAAGGCTCTCCCAAACCAAAGATACTAATCCATCTCTAGTGTTACCTGTTGTGGGGCATGCTCCTAGACTGATGGTGCTTCTCCAGGGGCCCCAGATCAGATTCCAGTAGATGTAGGAAAGAAACAGTCTGATCCCAAGTTGGCAGGATAGGTCCGGCCAGGCTGTTGTCTGCCCATCACAGCTGCCTGTGAGGCCTATGGGTTAATAATAGCAACTCTGATGCCAATGGATTAAGACAGCACTGTAGGAGGTGTTTATTTTTACACTCTGGCGTCAGTATCAAGTTCTACTGGTTACTGCCCAAATCTAGGGCAGCTTCCTGCTACAAGAGTGGCCTCAGTCTTCTCCAGGATGCTGAGTTGCATTCTGGAGGAAATGAGCCTTGTTGAAAACAGTTTAGTGCTAACAGGGACAGGGAAGGGGAAAAGGAACAAACAGAGCTGTCATAGGTCCAGCTGTCTGGTCCCAAATCTCTGGTACCAGGTGGACCTCAATTGAGAGCTGTTGTTCACAGCATCCTCCTGAGTCAGGAGGCCCTGGACAAGGGACTTAATACGTTATTTACATTGTTTTGGAAGGGTGGGTGTATGTGTGCATGCGCGCGCGCACGCATGCACACACACACACACACACACACATACACACACACACACTGGTTGCACTGAAATGATCTGAATAAAATTAAGGAAAGACTGTTACTTAACTAAGCAGATGCTCCGCCTCATCAGTCACAAGTCCCAGATTAGCACTGTGAGTGCTGACCTTGTGCAAAAAAAGAAAAACCTCACCTGGGAAGGTTTTATAGGATATTTCAAAGAAAGGATGGTTAGGCTGGTCGTTATTTGATTTGCACAGCATTTTCAGCAGGTATATCAAATTCCTTTAAAAATCATTTGGCTAGAGCTTCTTTCCTAGAAATGACACAATAGGATAGAAATACCAAGAAACCAGCTCTCATCCAGCCAGGAGTCAGTGCCTAGAAAAATCTTTTGCGAAAGCCTCCTTCTCCCCCAAGGCATAGAGGTGGAGTTCCAAGGACCTTACACTTTGAACACAGAACCTGGGACTCTGTGGATATCCCAGTCACATCCCCGAAAGGCAGTCCTAACACAGATTTCGTCTAGTCCCATCTGGCAGACAGGGACGTGAGGGGGCTGGCAGCTGGACAGCTGATGTAAATAGATGGGTCTGGGCTACTGAAGGGTCATGTGCACAGCAGACTGCTGTGGAATGACAAAAATGCACCACGCACCAGGTAGGAATGCTGAAGTGCAAAGAAAGCAGCAGCCAAGCGCACAATAACAGTGACTCCATCTTCTTCCTGCTTAAGGCTGACTCATAACCATCGTCAGAGACACAACATAGCAACATCTTGAGGAGTAGGAAGGTAGGCTAGTGAACCACCCATTAAGTACATTTTTTCTCCTGCCATTCAAGGCTTATCTACCTGGTCATCAGAACAACAATGCAGCCTCAGAATCAACCAGATTTGATGACTCAAGATATGCGGTTTGATCTCAGCTCCATCTGGAAGCTACTCATGCCTAAGATAGTGGCAGGATGCCCGGATAGGAACACAGCTTTCATTCTTGGCTTTTTCTCTGACTTGCTGGGTCATCTTGGGGCAGGGTACCTGCCTCTCCAAGTTCTAGGTTTACCATTTGGAGAAGGGGCTAATTGTATCCACTTTCTGGTGAGATGGCAAGAAATTACAAGTAAAGTAAGTCAGAAAGAGAAAGGCAAATATCATATGATATCACTTATATTGGGAATCTAAAATGTGACAAACACAAACCTACCTATGAAACAGAAACAGAATCACATGTGTAGAGAACAGATTGGTGGTTGCCAAGGGGGTGAGGGGGAGGAGGAATGGAGCAGAAGTTCGGGGTTAGTAGATGTAAGCTTTTATATATAGAATGCATAAACAACAAGGTCCTCCTGTACAGCACAAAGAACTATACTTGCTATCCTATGATAACCCATAATGGAAAAGAATATTTTAAAAAGAATATACATACATATGGGCTTCCCTGGTAGCTCACCTGGTAAAGAATCTTCCTGTAATGCAAGAAACCCTGCTTTGATTCCTGAGTCAGGAAGAGCCCCTGGAGAAGGAATAGGCTACCCACTGCAGTATTCTTACACTTCCCTGGTGGTTCAGATAGTAAAAAAAATATACCTCCAATGCAGGAGACCTGAGTTCAATCCCAGGGTTGGGGAGATTCCCTGGAGGAGGGCATGACAACCCACTCCAGTATTCTTGCCTAGAGAATCCCCATGGACACAGGAGCCTGGCAGGCCCATGGGGTTGCAAAGAGTCGAACACAACTGAATGACTAAGCACAGCACAGCACAGCATACTGTATATACACATATATGTATATAAACTGAATTGCTTTGTTGAAGAGCAGAAATTAAAACATTGTAAATCAATTATACTTCAATAAAAGATAAGCAGCAAGAAATGTAAATGCTATAAATTCTTTGGACCAAAATATTTTAAAACTATGACTGTTGCTCATGCATATAATAGAGAGGCCTGGTCTTGCATGTTTTTCTTCTTCTAAGTCACAGTGGCCATGTTGGAAAGTGAACCTGGCCTGTACTTGGAGGTACAGTTCTTTTCCTTCAGGGGTATAATCCCCACTACTGGCTTGAGGAACAGTTGAAACAGTCAGGAATCTGCTTACCTAGATACAAGCTATTAATTTCCACTAATGTGTAACAGAGAAAGTAGAAAAGTGCAAACAGAAAGAAATGCCTCTACTCACCCACTTGCTCCATCTAAAGGCCTGATAAAGCAGTGTCAATGAAAGGATATATTCCGCTGCTCCATTAGAACAAAGGCAATAGTGTATTCTAAGCCCAGTACAAGGCTTCACTCTTTCTGGCCCAGCAATCATTAGTTTGCCATGTCCCCAGCACTTTTGGAAAGTAGAAATTTATTTGTCATTGATGCTGATATCTTTTTTTCTGCAAGTACCTACCCTAGGGTTCAAAACAGATTTTCCTACATCCTCTAGCTTCTGGTGAGCTTTCAGGAAACCCTCCTTTCAGCAAACGCTGTCTGTAAAGGGCCAGACAGTTACTACTTAGGCTTTGTGGCTGTAAAGTTCTGCTACATACGCCCTTCTTCCTTTTTAAAAAACAATTCTTTAAAAATGTAAAAACCATTCTCAGTGTAAATGTAAAAACCATATAAAGTTATTCTGGCATGGACCATAACTTGCTGATTTCTATTCTGGACTTTAAAGGCCTCTCTATTCAAAGTCTGTTTCTCAGAATTCTGCTCTGCTGGGCCTGCCTCGGGATCCTCTTTCTTCCCACATGGTTGTTGCATATACTTCAGAGGCAGCTCCCCTGTAAGGAGCCACTGAGGAATGTGAAGGAAGAATTCTGAGTTTATTTGTACTGGAGCTGACAGACTGGCTAATTCCCTTCATATAAAGTGCTTCAAAAACATCTGTGGAATTTAGCTTATTGCATTACCATTCTGGAGTGAGGACTGAGCCATAAACAGTCCCCAGCTTTCTGTTTCTAGTTAATAACACTATCCCATGCCTCTACCAGGCCTTTTTCCTTTCTTCTTTTCCTGCTCCCCAGGTTCCAAACCCACACTTGAACTGACCTGGGTCTCAAGCCTTCTCTCTTACCTATCCCTCCCATTTCTATATGTGGTATGGCTGTAGATAGCAAGGGAACTATCGACAGTCAGATGAGTTTGGATATAGTAAATATGGATGAAAGGCATGAGGAGAGAGGTGAGCTTATTTTGAGCAAAGACATAGAGCTGTAAATCTAGGCTCTATGACTAACAGTTAAAATAGCTTTGTAAACAGGGCTTAAACCACTGTAAAAGCAACCTAAGGACAATGTGTAAAGAGTCAGGAATTACTAGAGTTATGCTGGAGAAGGGATAGGCTACCCAATTCAGTATTCTTGGGTTTCCCTTGTGGCTCAGCTGGTAAAGAATCTGCCTGCAGTGTGGAAAGCTGGGCTTCGATCCCCGGGTTGAGAAGATCCCCTGGAGAAGGGACAGGCTACCCACTCCAGTACTCTGGCCTAGAGAATTCCACAGACTGTATAGTCTATGGGGTCGCAAAGGGTTGGACATGACTGAGTGACTTGCACTTTCACTACCTTACCACACAACATAGACTAGAAGGGGAGGACCTGTAGCTAAAGAATAACACTTACAATGACAGTAGCCATTATTTATTATCTTTGTGATATTTATTATCTCACCTGATGTGAAGAGCTGACTCATTGGAAAGGACTCTGGTGTTGGGAAAGATTGAGGGCATGAGGAGAGGGGGCCGACAGAGGATGAGATGGTTGGATGGCATCACTGACTCTATGGACATGAGTTTGAGCAAACTCTGGGAGATGGTGAAGGACAGGGAAGCCTGGCATGCTATAGTGCATGGGGTGGCAAAGAGTCAGACACAACTTAGCGACTAAACAACAACAACAATAACAGTCTACCAAGCTACTGCTGTGCTAGATGTTTGCCTAATACTTCATTTGAGAGAAAAAGCAAAAGGTACAGGCAAATCTTGTCCAAGGCAAATCCTAATTCAGTGAGAAAGCTATTTGTTATTTTGAAAGATTCAAGTTACATTCAAAATTCTAAAATGCCTCATATCAGCTTGAGAAAATTATGAAAATAAGAACAATTAATATAAGAATATTCTTGAAAGTTGTGCCTGCCTATTTCATGTATAATTTAGAAATATAACGGTCACACCTGAAAAAGGCAGATTTTCTTGAATTTTTGTTTATCATAAATTAGCAGGCCTGTAAGTTCACAAGTAGACATAAAACTAATGGTTACCTTTATAAGAGAGTTAAGAATAAAAGAAATACATAAAAAACACGGGGCTATATGGCAAGGAAGTATATTATAACTGTTTATATACATTTTCTCTCCTCCTTGATTGCATGTTAAGGACAAAGACGGTCTTATTCATCTTTGCAGTCATTTAACCTAGCCTGGATGGCATCACTGACTTGATGGACGTCAGTTTGAGTGAACTTCGGGAGTTGGTGATGGACAGGGAGGCCTGGTGTCGCAGGGAGTTGGACATGACTGAGCGACTGAACTGAACTGAACCTAGCCTAGAGTCTGGCACATGGTTTAAAATGTTCACTGAACTGAACTAAGGAGGAACTGAATCTTTACTGAACTAAATTGGGAAAATTTCTTTTTCCAGAGCAGAATTTGGTTCATTACAATTGTGGACGTATTTATACACACTAAGTTTTACTCCTCCCTAGTGGGATGTGGGGTGCTAAGAGAACAAAGCTGGTACAGTGGCTGGCCTCTGGAATGTGCAGGGCGGTATCCCCAGGTACGGCTCCTCTCCCTGCACCCCAACACCGCACTCCCTTCACTGCTAGTGGGAGCTGCAGCATGAGAACCTAAATAGCACTTTCCAGCCAGAATGCCCAACAGATGTCCTCTCTGTCTCTTGCTATCCGTCCCCATTGAACCTCTCCAGTCTTCACCTCTGTTTTGTGAACTGCTGAGACTCTAGGAAAGAATGCAGGATGTGCCTCAAAAAGTCCAGCACTCGCTGAGGAACTGTTTTTTCCTAAAATCGGTCAGTCCATAAAAGTTACATAAGACTCGGCTCTCCTTACTGGGAGCTTTTCCAGTTCCAGCTGGAGAGATTCCTCAAGCTGTTTAGAGTTCAGGAAAAGAGTTTGGAATTTCCTGATTGGGCTAGGCTCCTATATTGGAGCCATCTCTGGGTAGCAACGGGGAGGTTCCAGCAGAAAACACTGTAACTCTTGTGCTCTTCCTGCCTCAACTGTGGCCCCTTTGAGTTCCCCAAGGGACAGGAAATAGCACAATTTGTTTACAGTTAACATCTCAGAACAAAGATGAGCCCCACTACTAAAACCAGAGCCCCACTGCTAAAACCAGTGGCATCAAGTCTTTGAGGCTCCACCCAAAGGAGGCAGAACCTAGGAAGTCTAATTCTAATAGCTCACCCTAGAAGCACAACAAGGCTCTGGGAGGCCTTTCTCCCCTGCTTTGGGCAGATGTATAGAATTTGTCTGTGGCCCTGAGAACCTCAGATGCCATTCTTGCCCAAGGACTAGATGAATGAGCCAATAAACATTAACCGAGCATCTATGAATTTCAAGGCGCTGAACTACGTGAGCAAAGCAGATCTGGGGCTGGCCTTCATATAGTGCTTATAAGTTCACCTGGGGAGACTAAACAAACAACTGAATAATTATGACCACACAAACTATGAAGTAGGCCTTTGGAATGTGCTATATTCAAAAGATACACAGTTAAACCATAAAAGCCATCTCTGTCCACGGAAGGCAGTTAGCATATTTATTAAATCAGGGACCAGTTTATACTGAATTGGCAACCAAAATTATGTGTTTTGATTGAAAACTCTGGCCTTTCAAGTAGTCACTGCTGCTGCTGCTGCTGCTAAGTTGCTTCAGTCGTGTCCGACGTTGTGCGACCCCACAGACGGCAGCCCACCAGGCTCCTCCGTCTGTGGAATTCTCCAGGCAAGAACACTGGAGTGGGTTGCTATTGTCCTCTCCCAAGTAGTCAATAGAATCTATCAATAACTTGCTCTCAGCTGAACCTCATTTTTATTCCCATTCATTCTGCAGGAGTTCAGTCCCTATTTACATCAAACACTTTGTTTAAGGCATAAGAACTCACTTCAACTAAGAAACTGCTGTTCATTTATAGTAAAGAAACTGAACTCTGATTTGCTCTCTCCAACTTTAGGCCAAGCACTTTTGTTTCTTTCTGGTCAACATAGACCTTGACCTTGTGTACATGCTTAGTCATGTCCAACTCTTTGTGACCCCATGGACTGTGGTCTGCCAGGCTCTTCTGTCCATGGAATTTTCCAGGCAAGAATACTGGAGCAGTTGCCATTTACTCCTCCAGGGGATCTTCCAAACCCAGGGACCGAACCCCTGTATCTTGTGTCTCCTGAATTGGCAGGCAGATTCTTTACCACTGTGCCACTTGGAAGAGAGCTAAGAAATGGCTAGTATACAACTCTGCTCCTAAGCACTAATTCTGGTGGGATCCAACATTCTCCTGTTGATGGCTGTTTGGCAGGTGGTTGTGATTTTGGTGTTCTTGCAGGAGAAGGTGAGTGCATGTCAGATTGGCCATCATCAAAAAGTCTAAAGGCAAATTATTTGACTCCCCTCACTTTCTTCACTTGTACGTGGGGCTAATAATACCTCCTCTTATGGGGTGCTGGAGGAAGTTAAAATATACAGAAAACATGTGGAATAGTGATTGGCATTTAGCTCAGATGACACCACCGTTATGGCAGAAAGTGAAGAAGAACTAAAGAGCCTCTTGATAACAGTGAAAGAGGAGAGTGAAAAAGTTGGCTTAAAGCTCAACATTTGGAAAACTAAGATCATGGCATCCAGTCCCACCACTTCATGGCAAATAGATGGGGAAACAGTGGAAACAGTGGCTGACTTTATTTTTCTGGGCTCCAAAATCACTGCAGATGGTGACTGCAGCCATGAAATTAAAAGACGCTTACTCCTTGGAAGGAAAGTTATGTCCAACCTAGACAAAATATTAAAAAGCAGAGACGTTACTTTGTCAACAAAGGTCCAAATAGTCAAGGCTATGGTTTTTCCAGTGGTCATGCATGGATGTGAGAGTGGACAATGAAGAAATCTGAGTGCCAAAAAATTGATGCTTTTGAATTGTGGTATTGGAGAAGACTCTTGAGAGTCCCTTGGACTGCAAGGAGATCCAATCAGTCCATCCTAAAGGAGATCAGTCCTGGGTGTTCATTGGAAGGAATGATGCTAAAGCTGAAACTCCAATACTTTGGCCATCTGATGCGAAGAGCTGACTCATTTGAAAAGACCCTGATGCTGGGAAAGATTGAGGGCAGGAGGAGAAGGCGATGACAGAGGATGAGATGGTTTGATGGCATCATTGACTCGATGGACATGGTTTTGGGTGGACTCCGGGAGTTGGTGATGGACGGGGAGGCCTGGTGTGCTGCGGTTCATGGGGTCGCAAAGAATTGGACATGACTGAGTGACTGAATTGACTGAACTGAAGGCTCAGTAAGTAATTATAATGAATGTGAATCAGGAATGTCTTCTTTTCTCAAATCTAAATCCTTCACATTGCCTTCTGAGGCTGCACTACTGTTCAATTTACCAATCACAGCAGAGAATCTTGTCACTGTCACACCCAGTGCCTTTCAACAGGCATACCACCTCAAAGTCTTTAACTCTCATGGCTCTATTCTTTGTCTCCTAGAAGCTGGAGATTGACTCAATCCCAGGAAACATCATAAGATAATATACAGAGGAAGTCAGAGTGAATATGCAATTTATCTATGAATCAAGATTTTCCTACCCAGTGAATACAGGTGCATGACTACCTGAATTACCTGTTAGCAGAAGACAGTGAAGGTGAGTCCTCTACATAAATTCATGGGCTGACAAGATTCTCCTTAAAAGGTCTAATTATTTCCAAATATGTACCCCAGGAGACTCTATCCAAGTCCCATAGCTTTTGCTATAGAAAAGCGTCTCTAATCTATCCTCTCTTTTAATTCCTAAAATCAGTGCTCTACTTCTAGGCCCTCCTGAAACACCTCTTTTGAGGATTATTATTCAATCTTTGGGCAAAGATTCCTATTGGCTAGGAATAGAGCCAATAGGAATCTTTGCCCTGGAGAAGGAACTGGCAGCCCACTCCAGTATCCTTGCCTGGAGAATCCTATGCACACAGGAGCCTGGCAGGCTGTAGTCCATGGGATCGCAAGAGTCGGACACGGCTTAGTGACTAAACCACCACCACCAGGAATAGAGACTATTGCTAGGAATACAGTGATAAACAAAACAGATATTATCCCTGCCCTCAGGAAGCTTACAACCTAGTGGAGGAATGCAAACAATCACATAAATAAAAATACAATTATGAAATGTGATAAATGCTTTGAAAATAAAGTGCAGAGTATTAAGAAGATGTGATTAAGACTGATGATAGACGTGATTAAGAGGTCAGGGAAGGCCTTTCTGGTAAACTGTGAAGGCCTCTCTGTAAATTACATGTTGAGCCTTGAAAGGTTAGCTGAAAGGAAGTTAAACAGGTGAAAAGGTGGGGACAACATTCTAGGCAGAGGGAATGATGTGTGTGAAAGGCCCTGAGGCAAGAAAGTGGTTGGTGTCTTAGAAAAACTGAAAGAAAAAAGTGTCATTCAAAGTGTCTATCATATTTGACAACCAGGAGTCCACTGATGATCTTGACATAAACAATTTTAGGGAATTGGTTAGTAGAAATGAAATTAGATTGCAGAGGGTGCAAAAGTGAATGGAAAATCAAGCAGATTGGTTGGGTGGTCAACAAAGGTTGGCTGTTTACAGTACCGAGACAGTCACTACCCAGAGGGTGATATGGTATCAGGGGATTTATTTTAAAAAATAAAACCATATCAAATTAATATATGCACATGGTTACAAAGTTAAATGTGAAAGGGCTTCCCTTGTGGCTCAGTTGGTAAAGAATCCACCTGCAATTTGGGAGACCTGGGTTACATCCCTGGGTTGGGAAGATTCCCTAGAGAAGGAAAAGGCTACACATTTCAGTATTCATTGTACTATAAAGCTTATGATGAATAGTAGAAATCACAGCTCCAATCCCCTTCTATCTCTGTGTCATCTTCCACTACTTTCAAACCTTTTAGTTGTCTCATCTGGCATTTATGTTCATGTTTATAAATCACATGCATATTTAATTATTTCTTAATTTTAAACATTCTTTTTTCACTTCCTACATCCACCTTCCTCACACTTTCTGATTTAATTAATATCCAGTGTTTGCTATGACTTGGTATAGCAAATAAGAGTCTATTTGTTGTTGCTTAGTTGCTTAGTCATGTCCGACTCTTTGCAACCCCATGGACTGCGGCTCGCCAGGCTTCCCTGTCCTTGATCTCCTGGAGTTTGCTCAAACTCATGTTCACTGAGTCAGTGATGCCATTCAACCATCTCATCCTCTGTCCCCTTCTTCTCTTGCCTTCAATCTTCCCAGCATCAGGGTCTTTTCTCATAAGTCAGCTCTTCGCATCAGGTGACCAAAGTATTGGAGCTTCAACTTCAACATCAGTCCTTCTAAGGAATATTCAGGGTTGATTTTCTTTAGGATTGACTGGGTTTCATCTCCTTGCTGTCCAAGGGACTCTCAAGAGTCTTCTCCAGCACCACAGTTTGAAGGCATCAATTCTTCAGTGCTCAGCCTTTTTTGCTGTCCATGGAGTCACAAAGAGCTGGACACAACTGAGCAATTTTCACTCACTCACTCACTCACTTTTCTCCTGTCCAGCTTTCACATCCATACAAAACTACTGGAAAAATCATAGCTTTGACTATATGGACCTTTGTAGGCAAAATAATGTCTCTGCTTTATAAAATGCTGTCTAGATTGGTCATAGCTTTTCTTCCAAGGAGCAGGCATCTTTTAATTTCATGGCTGCAGTCACCATCTGCAGTGATTTTGGAGCCCAAGAAAATAAAGTCTGTCATGGTTTCCATTGATTCCCCATCTATTTGCCATGAAATGATGGGTTGTAACTTTAATACTTGACTCTCTTTAGTTTAGTTTTCTATATATTTATCCCTAATTCTTCCCAAATTCTCTAGCAGAACTGTAAAAATTGCTCTCAATCTAATTTTCCAAATGGTCAAACATAGTTCCTTTTTTTCCTCCTGGACCATAATCCTTCTGGAACTTCCTGTTTTCCTGATACATTCTGAACTGACTCTCCTCTATGGTTTACAACACCACTATCATGCTGGACATCTCTTTATCCTCATCCTAGGAACTTTCTTTGCCTCTCTTCTCTTAGTTGCCCTGTGTTCCCATGCCCTAAATCCCATGATTTCTTCTTTCTTGTTTATATTCTCATTTTGCTGAAGCATATTCTGTAATAGCTTTCTAAGAAAGGATACATAGTAGGAATATTTTTGTAATGAATATCTGAAAGTATATATTTTAAACTCTCACAGTTAATAATTTGGCTGAGCATAAAACCCTAGGTTAGAAATCAATTCCTCTCATGAATCTGAAAACACTGCTCACTGCTTACTAATTAGATTCCATCCTTGTTGAGTACAGTGCCATTCTGATTTCTGATGCTTGTATGTAAACTTGAAAAAAAAATGCCGGTTTAAAATTTCTCTATATCCCTAGTGTTCTAAATTTTCATGACGAGTTACCCTAGGGTATGGCATTGCTATTGGTTGTGCTGGGCACTCAGTGGGCCCTTTTGATTTGGAGACTCTTCTTTAGTTCTGGGAAATACACTTTTACTTTCTTTTCTTTTTTGTAACTTTGTTTCCACTGACACTAAAGATTTAGAAAGAGAGGAATTAAACAATGAAGCAACATCCTTGAGAAATAGTTAGGCGCTCATATTTTCTACATTTCTATTCTCTTAAAAATTTTTAAAGTATATAGGCAATATTGCTAACCATAAGCTTAATGTACAGCAGATCTCTAGAACTTATTCATCTTGCATAACTCAAACTTTGTACCAGTTGAACAGCATCTCATTTCCCCACCCCCAGCTCCTGGCAACCACTATTCTTTTTCCTATATCTATGACTTTGACTATTTTAGATTCCCCATACAAATGGAATCATGCAGTATTTGTCCTTCTGTGACTGACTTATTCCCTTGAAACTAAGATCATAATAGGAAAATGGGCAGGATATAAGCAAATATTCCATAGAAGAGGGAACAGAATATAGCTAATAAGCTTACAATAAGATTTAAAACACTATTAAAATATTGCTTTTTGTTCATCAATTATCAAACAAAATGGTAACAGTTAATCCTGGTGAAGACAACTAAAACAGGCATTTTCACACTTTGTCAATAAAAGTATATTTGGGTACTCTCATAGTGAGGTTGGGGGAAAATGTATATATATATCCAGTCTTAAAAATATTCAAATCCTCTAACTCCACCTCCAGAATTCTATACAAAAGAAATTATCAATGATTTTTTAATAAGGTTATTAATCTGAACATTTTTCAGAAAAGAGAAAGCTATTTTTAGAAACCTCAAATGTCTAACATTTGTGTTAAGTAAATTATGGTAAATTCAAACAATGGATTTGTTACCTAACTATTAAAAATTTGGTTTCCAAAAACTGTTCAATGATATGTTGTCATTTTATACTTGTCTGTATTTTTCTAGATTTTCAACAGTGAAAATATATTTCACCTATAATTACAGAAAGAGACAAGACTTTCTCAGAAAATATTTTTAAACAAAATAGACAAGATTTATTTGTTTCAAAGGAAAATGTCATAGTATCCTTCATTTCATCTGTCTCCATAAAAACACAGTTTAAACATTTTCTAGATTAAAATCTGAGCAGCAAATAGCATTTCTTTGGACTGCATTCTCCACAATCTCTTAATCTTAAATGAGTAATAGGTTTATAAACCTAATCTCTCAAGGAAGAAAACACAGTGTGGAAATGATATGCCATAAGTCACACTCTTAGTGGCACTATTTGGCCTTTGATTCCTGGGTGTTATGCATCAGAGTCTTTTCACTTCTTTCAAAACCAAAACAAAAACCTTTATGTTGATTAAATCTGAGAACCACTTATCAAGAAGCTGAGACTAGAATTTGGGTCTAACAGTAGTTCTACTCAAAGTGTAGTTTATGGACCAGTAGAATCAGCCTCTCCTGGGAATTTATTAGACTGGTAAATGGTTGGACTTACTGAATCAGAATTTCAGGAGTGACAAGTGATTTTTATGCAGCCTCAAGTTTAAGAATTAACACATATCTAGAGGAAATTAAGCAAAGAGGCTAATAGTAGGAAAAGGGAGGGAGGTACAGAGATCATCCAATG
>SJYC01010669.1:0-10701 GCA_006408675.1 Madoqua kirkii | reverse complement strand
AATTAAAAATAGGCAAAGGATTTCTAACTGACTTTTCTTCAAAGAAAATATAAAAACAGCCATAAGCACAAGAAAAGACACTAAACATCACTAGCCATTGCTGCTGCTGCTGCTGCTGCTAAGTTGCGTCAGTCATGTCCGACTCTGTGCGACCCCATAGACGGCAGCCCACGAGGCTGCCCAATCCCTGGGATTCTCCAGGCAAGAACACTGGAGTGGGGTGCCATTTCCTTCTCCAATGCATGAAAGTGAAAAGTGAAAGTGAAGTCGCTCAGTTGTGTCCAACTCTTGGCGACCCCATGGACTGTGGCCCACCAGGCTCCTCTGTCCACGGGATTTTCCAGGCAAGAGTCTAGCCATTAGAAAAATGCAAATCGAAACCACAATGAGACACCATTTCAGACCCACTGAAGTAAGTAAAGTAAAATTGCCCAGTAGTGTCTGACTCTTTGTGAGCCCATGGACTGTAGCCTACCAGGCTCCTCTGTCCATGGGATTTTCTGGGCAAGAGTACTGGAGTGGGTTGCCATTTCTTTCTCCAGGGGATCTTCCCGACCCAGGGATCAAACCCGGGACTCCAGCACTGCAGACAGATGCTTTACCATTTGAGCCACTAGGGAAGCCCTCAGACTCATGAGGGTGACTATTACTTAAAAAAACAAAACTCAAAATAAATGTTGGCAAATTTGTGGAAAAACTGGAATGTTTGACATTGCTGGTGGGAATGTAAAATGGTACAGCCATTGTGAAAAATGGTATGGTAGTTCCTCAAAAAATTAAATGTAAAATTACTATATGATTCAGCAATCCCATTTCTGGATATATATCCAATGGAATTGAAAACAGGGACTCATATCTGGACACCAATGTTCAAAGCAGTTTTATTCACAATAGCTAAAAAGTGGGAGCAACCCAAGCTTTTATGTGGATAAAAATAATGTGATATATACTTACAACGGATATTATTCAGCCCTAAAAAGGAAGGAAATTGGGATGCAAGCTACTACATGAATGAACCTTGAAGACATTTTGTTAAGTGAAATAAACCAGTCACAAAGAGACAAATATTGTATGATTCAATTTAACATAGTACCAAGAGTAGTCAAATCATAGAGAAAGAAAGTAGAATGGTGGTTGTTAGAGGCTGGGAGAAGAGGAAATGAGTTATTGTTTAATGAGTATGCAGTTTCAGTCTCAGAAGATAAAAAAAAGTTCTGGAGATAAGATGGTGGTGATGATTGAACAACAATGTGAATATACTTATGACACTGAACTGTATATTTAACAACTGTTTAAATAGTAAATTTCATGTTATATATATTTTACCACAACTTAAGTAAAAAAGAATAAATGTCATACCAGAGAGATTCTGCTACGAGTTATAATTTTTCATTAGAATGCATCCCATTCTCCACCCTCGCCCGCTGAAGTCAATCTCAGAGCAATGTTTATATGTGGTCATTCAAAACAATATACTCATTTTGCATGACAGACTCATTTGACAGGAACTACAATATCATATGTCAATGTTTGATGGGTGTTTTCTGGGTAGCCTCAGTGCTGATCAACTGGACTATCTCTACAGAGCCTGCCCTTACCCTAACATGCAGTCAGTGAGCCATCTCAGTCAACTGACTTTTAGTAAGTGCTCAGTCATTGTGTATGAGTAACAGAAAAAAAGGGTGAGTTACTGTCCTAAAGTTGCACAGAGAAAAATAGAATACATAAACCTTCCCATGAACTAGGGAAGCAAATAAAAACACAGGATACTCTGTTATTTATCTGAAATTCAAATTTAACTTGGCATCCTGTATTTTATCTGGCAATGCTTTGCCATCTTGGAAGTGAAGAGAAAATAAATAATCCAGTGTTTTGGGGATACTGCGGTCTTAACAGGGACCTAGACAGAGTAGTGTAGAAAACGTATTGGTTAACCAAAAAAAAAAGTACTGGTCTCTAGACTCCATGCTTAATTCTGCTTAGGAGCCCCTTCCTGCTTTGAGTATCTGTGATGCAAGACTTACTTTCTAAAGTTACAAATTCAGAGAATGGGAGAAAGAAAAAGTAGAGAAGGATAAACCAAAGCTAGAAATGAGTGAGAGCATACCCAGCTTCCAGTCAGGAAGGACTGGCCTCAAAAAGGGACCTTAGACACTTAACATAAAAATCAGAGGAAATCAGATTTTGACCTGGCTTAAAGCAGAAGAGAAACAATGATGGTGAATGCTCTACAGCCATACAGTAGGAGGGACACGCAGAGTTGAACATGACTGAGCACATATTTGAGTGAGGAGGGACTGGCATAGCAGAACACCAGAGACAGTGGTGTGATCTCCCAATTCCCTGAAACCATTACCATTAGTCATTTCCACAGAGCCCCTCAAGAAACTCCAGTCACAATTTTTACCTACTAATACTCTGAATTGACACTTTCGAACTGTGGTGCTGGAGTAGACTCTGGAGTAGATAGCAGAGAGATCAAACCAGTCAATCCTAAAGGAAATCAACCCAGAATATTCATTGGAAGGACTGATGCTGAAGCTCCAATACTTTGGCCACTTGATGCCAAGAGCTGACTCAGTGGAAAAGACCCTGATGCTGGGAAAGATTGAGGGCAAGAGGAGAAGGCGGTCACAGAGGATGAAATACATAAACCTTCCCATGAACTAGGGAAGCAAATAAAAACACAGGATACTCTGTTATTTATCTGAAATTCAAATTTAACTTGGCATCCTGTATTTTATCTGGCAATGCTTTGCCATCTTGGAAGTGAAGAGAAAATAAATAATCCAGTGTTTTGGGGATACTGCGGTCTTAACAGGGACCTAGACAGAGTAGTGTAGAAAACGTATTGGTTAACCAAAAAAAAAAGTACTGGTCTCTAGACTCCATGCTTAATTCTGCTTAGGAGCCCCTTCCTGCTTTGAGTATCTGTGATGCAAGACTTACTTTCTAAAGTTACAAATTCAGAGAATGGGAGAAAGAAAAAGTAGAGAAGGATAAACCAAAGCTAGAAATGAGTGAGAGCATACCCAGCTTCCAGTCAGGAAGGACTGGCCTCAAAAAGGGACCTTAGACACTTAACATAAAAATCAGAGGAAATCAGATTTTGACCTGGCTTAAAGCAGAAGAGAAACAATGATGGTGAATGCTCTACAGCCATACAGTAGGAGGGACACGCAGAGTTGAACATGACTGAGCACATATTTGAGTGAGGAGGGACTGGCATAGCAGAACACCAGAGACAGTGGTGTGATCTCCCAATTCCCTGAAACCATTACCATTAGTCATTTCCACAGAGCCCCTCAAGAAACTCCAGTCACAATTTTTACCTACTAATACTCTGAATTGACACTTTCGAACTGTGGTGCTGGAGTAGACTCTGGAGTAGATAGCAGAGAGATCAAACCAGTCAATCCTAAAGGAAATCAACCCAGAATATTCATTGGAAGGACTGATGCTGAAGCTCCAATACTTTGGCCACTTGATGCCAAGAGCTGACTCAGTGGAAAAGACCCTGATGCTGGGAAAGATTGAGGGCAAGAGGAGAAGGCGGTCACAGAGGATGAGATGGCTGGATGGCATCACTAACTCAATGGATATGAGTTTGAGCAAGCTCAGGGAGATAGTGAAGGACAGAGAAGCCTGGTGTGCTACAGTTCATGGGGTCGCAAAGAGTCAGACACGACTTAGCGACTGAACAACAACAGTACTCTGAGCCCCAGTGACAATAATGCCTCTAGTAGTCAGGCAACTACTCTTATAAACTCCTGCAGCTTTCCAGCCATTGTTTCATCAGTCAGCAATATCATCTATTTCCCCATGGACCCTGGGCCAAAACTGAGATCACTAAACCCCATCTTAGCTTCAGGAAATTGAATCTGTTCATGTCATCCTCTTAGGAATCAACAAAAACAGATTTCATGCTCTCTGTTCTTGGAGAATCCCATTTTTAAAAGGCCTGTGTTCTTGTTTAGTACTGACACTGTTCAGATAGTGGTAATCCCTGCCTGATGCCAGTCTACTGGGATATAAATGGCTCATATGGCCTGATCATACTATAGTAGTATTTAGGAATCTTTGATAAGTCTTTGATAAGACTTTGATAAGTCTCACACTAGGCCAGGCTCCTCTCCAGTGGAGGAAGGGGGAGGGGAGGTATCCAAGAATTAACAGGGTAAAGTAACTGAGGTCATTCCTCCAACCTGTCCTGAAGCACCAGCTGATCAGGTACATGAATCAGGTTTGAAGGATGTAGCTAGCCTCCACAATTCTTCCCTAGAGGGAGCAGTTAGTCTCTAGGGCAAGAGGAGGGGGGTCACCTGGGTAAAGCTCTTTAAAGATTATCTGGGCAGCCACTGAAGGACTGACCAATAAAAATTTCTGCAGCCTTGGACCTTAATTTTTTCTTTTTGGTAAGCATAACATAAAGGTAAAACAGCTAATAAAAAGAAGCTTCTGTGTAATGAAATTAGATGCATGAACCGAGAGACTGAGTATGTTCAGTTTTATGCTCCCACCATGAGCACCGCAAGTAATCCCCAGACGCCCTTCGTTTTCCCCCCATTCATATAACTAGTGACACGTCTTCCCATGAAACACTGCCTCACAGCCTCTGCACTGGTTTCATTCATTCACTCACCCATTAAATATTTACCCAGTCTACCATGTGCCAGGCACTGTGCTGGGCACTGGAAATATAAACGAATCGGTACGGTCCTTGCCTCCAGGGCAGCCCCCTGGTGTCCTCAGGGCCAGCCTGGCATCCCAAGGCAGCCCTGGGCAACGGGATCACGGTACGCTTTGCAGCAGGTAAGAGTGGTAGCAGGGGGCTGGCAAAATGCCAGGCCACAGATTTTTCCCAAGGTAAAACTGGATGTGAGAGAGCGATCCCAGCCCGGCTCAAACAGGCATCAAGGTGGGAACCAGGGGCCAAAGGGGCGGAGGGTGCAAACGACCCGGCGTGCAGAGTCGCCTGGGCTGGGTGCTGAGCGGCCACGCGCGCTCCTCCAGGGCCGTCACAGGAGATGTAGGGACAACGATGACCCCGGGGCGCGAGTCAGCTGAGGGGGTGTCTCGAAGGGACAGTCTGAGGAGACGGTTAGGGTGGATCTGCGGTGACGCCCCAAAGGATGGCTTGTCCTGGGTGACTGAGGATTCAGTGGATGGCGGAACTGAAAGGATAGGACTGAAGATGAGGTTGGTCCAGAGGGTCAAGCAAGACCGAAGGGTGGGGCTGACGGGACGAGGGGGAAGGGCTGAAGAGAAGGGAGGGCGCGCTAAGGACTGGATAGGTGAGCAAACTGAGGGCCTTTCTCCCAAGGGCTCATTTGGAACGCGAGGACAGCGGATCTCCGGGACCTCGCCTGCCCCAAAGACGCGTCCTACCTGGGTTCTCGCCTCGGCGTGGTCCTACCGCGCAGGAAGCGGCAGCGTCTCGCGCCCTGCAGGGGCCGCGTTGCAGCCGGGACAAGCAGTCGTCCCCCTTCTCTTAGACAGCTTGGTAACGCCCGGTCCTCCCCTGCAGCTGTGGCGCCGATGGTCCGATCTGAATTGCCCTCATGCCGCCCCTTGGGATGGCCTGTCGTTCTGTCCGCTGGGCCAGTGGGGGTGCTCGCCCACCTCCTGGCACCCTCTGCATGGAGCGCGGCGAGTCACGCGCGGTGCTTCCCCGCGAGGGAAGCCGCGGCGCTTCAGCCGTGGCCCCGCCTTCTGCGGCCTGTGCCCCGCCCCTTCGGGGTGGTGCGGGCTAAGTGGCTGGGCTGTGCTGGAACCCAGAAAATCCTCGCGCGCGGCTTAACTGGCGTGTGGAAGGCAGGTGCATTTGCGCATCCGCCATCGCCTAATGGAGCGATTCTCTGCCTGACACCGCAGTAGAACCTTTTGGGAAAAATAGAAAACAAAACTAAAGCCTGACCTCAGCAGAGGCCAATTGACCCAGAAGCACGGGCAGGGTGGAGGAGGGGTTGGGTGGTGCCCAGCCTTGATATTTAAAAGCACTCCAGCATAGCCAGGATGAAGAAGCCTGGTAAAGTCTAGAACGGAACAAAGACTGTCTCCTTTGGCCAAAAATTTAGTCAGGTTCTTCTGAGTCGGCCCTGGACCAGGCTTGACTTTGGGCTTCCCTCTTTGTCCTTGTAGAATCCAGTTTGAGCAAGAATCCTATTAAATCAGTTTATTGGAAATTCTCCGCTCTTGATATCTGACTGTCCTTGGTATTTATCACCTTGGCCTGCTTTCAGCAAGAATTCTGTTGAGTTGATCTACCAAGAATCCCCCTTTCCTCTGATGTTTCTTCTTAGTAGTTATGCTCATGTCCCTCCAAAATTCTTATGTTGAAATCCTAACCCCCAAACATTGGTGGGGGAGGGGGGCTTTGAGAGGTGATTAGGTCATGAGGATCTTGCTTGATTAGGATTAGTAGCGTCACAGAAGATATCTCATGCAGCTCCCTAGCCCAGTCCTTCAGATGGGGAAGTAGCTGACCAGAGAGCACCTAGTGGCCATGCTGGCACCTTGGTCTGACTTATAGCCTCTAGAAGTCTGAGGAATTTGTTTATAAGCTACCCAGTCTGTAGTGTGATGTGGCATGCAGCATGCAGGACCTTCGGTCCCAACCAAGGACCAAACCCCTGCCCAGTGCATTTGGAGCACAAAGGCTAACCACTGGACCACCAGGGGAGTCCCTGTGGTGTTTTATTATAGCAGCCAGAATAGATGAAGTCTGTAATTTTCCAGCCACTGACCTCTACCCTGCTGCTTGGCTAATAATTTATCATTTGTCTTTGTTGGGGTCTGAGTTGAGCTTAATCTCTCCCCCACTGCAGCACCTCATTGCAGTGGTTCCTATATTCCATGATCCCCAGCCCACTCCCTACCCTCTCCCCTGCCCTGCCCCTGCAAATAAAGTTTGCCTTACCATCTTTAACAAGTGTAATGAATATTTTTTTCTTTATCAGAAGTCATGTGCTTCCTGCTCCCAGGCAGGGTGTTTGTGAGACACTGAAGACTACTGTCTTCTTGTATCCAAAGAGGGGTGGGGGCAGGTGGTCTTTCAATGAATAGTAGTTAGAACCTCACTAGGTTCCATCCTCTGTGAAAGAGAGTCTGAGACCCTGTGCTCTAGGCACTCCCAGGCTTGTTAGGTCACAGTCAAGGAAACAGATAAATGTCATATTGTGTAATACATCCTCAGGCCTCACAAAAGTCATGTGAGCTGAGCTTTGAATAGTGAGTGGGAGGTAAAAGGTGTGGGGGAAGCATGTACATAAGAACAATGGGGCAAAGCAACTGATATGATCAAGATGTGGGACTGATGCAGAGAGTATAGCAAAGATGGTCAGGGCTATAATGAAGAGCCTTCCATGACAAACTGAGGAGCTGGGACTCATCTGGCAAGCAGTGGAGAAATACTTTATCTGGAGGCAGGATGGTAAATCAAATATAAATTTTAGAACTACAATTCTGGGGGCAAAGTGGAAAGGGCTTTAGTCAAGGAGACCAGTGAAAAACTGCATGTTTGTGCAGATAAAAGGTCCAGGGGTCGTAGCCTAAACTAGGCCAATTGGAACCCTTTCCCTGAGAATTTGGACTTGGGGGAGAGAGAATTACACTTTTACTCATGGTTAGACTTACCATGGAAATTTGAGAGTGGTGTCAAATTTTACTTGTCAAATGGCCTGAGTTGCAGAAAAAAACAATTTGCTGAGAAGTATCAGTTTGTTGCCTAGAGAGGAGTCAAGTGAAGACACAAAGAGACTACGCCCCAGATTCCTGGGGTCTCCAGTAGCTGATTCCACTTCTCACTGAGGCCGTTTAACTCTTACCCTGGGTTGATGATGCATCCTTCTGTCCATTCATACAGTCTTATTTTTGACCTCAGCAAATGTTGGTTACCTCCTGTTATTTGTGTTATGGGATAATTTTCAAAAAGTTAAAATCATGAGTCTTTTACAAATAGAAAGTAAAGCCATATTTAATTCATTAGTTAATGAGAGAACCAGTAAGACACTAAGACTGGTTCACAAGGGTATTTGACTTTTAGAAATGTAAATTCTCTTCCAGACAAAATTAATTTGCATCACCGAGAGAGGAATTATTTGCATTGTTAAAGGCAGAAATATTCTGCAATTATCAGTATTTGAATAGATATGAACTTTATTAACCTCACTCCAGTCACAGTGTGGAATGAGAGGAAAGAGGCCAGTTAGGAGACTGTGGTAACTGTGATGAGAAATGGGAGGGTGTGAATCAGGGCAGTGGCTGAGGGGTTAGATATGAGGATACAGATTCAAGAGACATTAAGGGTATAGACTCTATCGGACTTAACAGTTTTAATGTGTCACTGGGGGTTGGAGGTGAAGAAGAGCAAATAGCCTCAGATGACTCCCAGGATCCTCCAAATGCTGAGTTTTCTCCAAAACCCTTTGTACACCTCTTAGAAGATTTGGAGCTAGAATCACAGGGAAACGTTGGATCCAGGATAATGCTCCCTTGTTTCTCTGTTTCTGGCAGTGGTAAATATGGTCTTTCCCCCAAAGTTCTTAAAGATGCAGGATGAGTCAAATCGTCCCACGATCTCTCCCTATTCCTGAGACACTGTAGATGAGGAACAAGTATAAACCTGGCCTATGTACGCTAGAATCACCTCTCTGGTTTTGCTTGTGGCAGTTATTCCATCTAGCACAAGTGAAAAGATCTCATAACCTATCCAACTTCAAAAAACACTTCAAGGGGTGCTCTTCTGAAATGAAACAATGTCTCATCTGTTTCTCTTCATGTTTTATTCTTCTCTCTAAAAACCAGACACATTGCCCCACTCATCTTCATACTTAGAGCAAGTCACGACTACTTTTCTTTCCGAAGCTATATGACCTTTTAGCAACTATTCTCATCACTGAGTTAATTTCTCAGAATTCTAATTATAAGAAAGATAACATAGATTGGGGTCACATATCCACTCTTGGCCAACTGTGGCTAGGACTAGTGGAGTCAACTGGCATGGACACGACTCATCCTGTCACCAGCAGCTGAGTGGGAAGAGCCAGTAATCTATGGCTCTTAGCACCTTTGAGTAAATCAAGGGGCTTATTTGACAAACCAGTGCCTGCAACTTCTGCACCTAACTCACAGAGTCCTTTGGTTTTATCTTCAAAATGTGTCCTCTATTCATCCACTTATTTCTTCACTGCTTCCATAGTCTAAGCCACCACCAATCCATGCTTAGACAATTGAAACTTCCTCCTAAATAGTCTCTCTGATGTCACTTTTACAGTCCTGTTGCCCATAGAATGGCTTAAACAGTCTTTTCAAACTGGCTTTAAGGTCATCCACTGCATCTTATCATACCTCTCCAACCACTCTCCCCTTTGCTCACGATGTTTTATCCACATTAGACTTTTGTTATATACAAAGCTTGCTCCTGTCTTAGGGACTTGAATGTCCTTCCATTAGATTTTTGGAAAGCTAGATCCTTTTAGTCATTCAAGTCTCATGTCATATGTTACTTCCTCAGAAAGTCCTTTTCTGACCACCAGAAAAGGTGGTCAACAGTCCTGTTGCCCATAGAATGGCTTTAACAGTCTTTTCAAACTGGCTTTAAGGTCATCCACTGCATCTTATCATACCTCTCCAACCACTCTCCCCTTTGCTCACGATGTTTTATCCACATTAGACTTTTTTATATACAAAGCTTGCTCCTGTCTTAGGGACTTGAATGTCCTTCCATTAGATTTTTGGAAAGCTAGATCCTTTTAGTCATTCAAGTCTCATGTCATATGTTACTTCCTCAGAAAGTCCTTTTCTGACCACCAGAAAAGGTGGTCAGAAAGTTAGTTACCCCTCCCCTCTCACAGTCTTTCACTGTTAAACAGCCACTGTCGTATCTTCATAGCACTTACTATCTGAATGATCTTGATTACTTTGATACTGTCTCTTCTAGAAGGTAAGCTCCATGATAGTAGAAATCTTTTTTGTTGACTTTCTCTGTATGGGCAGCATATAGAACAGTGCCCAGACATGGCAGACACTCAATAAATAATTGTATATGGATGAATGTGATAGAAGGCAGTGTGTGTGTATGTGTATGTGTGTGTGTGTAATTGGAACTTTGAAAGAATGGAATTTGTGGGGTTAGTATCAGATTCTTTACTGTCTGAACCACCAAGTAAGCCCATAACCAGGAAACCATTTTATATTGTCTCCTACTCTTTTAACCTATTGCGTCAGACTTTATGAATTTTCTGGTCATTTTAAGGCAGCAATCAGTACTTGTTACTTTGAATATTTAAGATGACTGAGGTAATGAAAATATTTTTAAAATTTCATACTCTAAAATTAAAGTTTTTCTTATCTGTCAGCTTGGCCCTATTGCAGATGGTGTCATGTTCAGTGGGGCCTAGTAGATGTCTATCATTCCTCACTTACCTCTTTTCCATGCTTTAGTTTGCTAATCTTCTTTCTCCAGTGTTTGAGCAGGGTGGAGGGAGAAGAAGGTTCTTACTTGATTAATATTATCACAAACTAGTTTTAGTGTTTGGAAGGTATCTAAAATCATTTGTTTTTTGACAGAGAGTTCTTTCTTTGTTGGTGCAGATATTTCTCCTATACCAATTTACTTTAAGGTGAGTGAATTCAGCTCCCCTCAGTCAGTTCAGTTCAGTCGCTCAGTCGTGTCTGACTCTTTGCAACCCCATGAATTGC
>SJYC01010665.1:0-13423 GCA_006408675.1 Madoqua kirkii | reverse complement strand
AAAAAAAAAGAAAAAGAAATAATGGCAGTCAACCTTGTTTGGATGCTTGCCATGTGCTGCCTGCTCTGCTCACAGCTTGCATGGGTGATGAGTGCGCATTTCGCTTTCTCAACTCCTGTTTTGTAGGTCAAATATCTGACCCTTACAGAGAGGCTGTCGAAGCAGACATGCTGTGGACACCAGTCATGCCCTGCCCATTTTCCCGTCACCCTGACTACTTCAGTCCTCCTGGCCTGACTCCAGCTGCCTGAGATCTTTCTCTGTTAAAACCTCCTTCCCACGTATGCAGGAGAATGTGAATGACCCTACTGTATGATACTAAGCAGGAGTCAACATATAAATATCATAGCTCTTTTGTCTCTTGGGTGAGATAACTCTGGAGTCTGCTGGAAAGCAGCTTCCTGCATTTCCAAGGGGAGTTCACTCCTCCGAGGCTCACACCGTATTTGGTGGCCCTCCTTTCCCCCGTCTCACTGCCCATCCTGCCCCGTGTTTACTTCCCCATGGAAAGTAAACCACCTGCACTCCAGTCCTCACCTCTGTGTTACATCTGGAGTAGCTCAAACTGAGAGCTGAAATAGCACCTTGGAGAGTTACTGCTGCCGCAAGCACGGGAACTGGTTCTCAAAGGAGGCTCAGGGACCACCTGTAGAATTAAAATAAATTTTTTAAAAAGCAGAGAGAACGTCCTAGAAGGTCAGAAGGAGGAGACTCCATGGAGAATTGTCATGCTGAGGAACGGCCTTCTGGAAATGCTAAGGACTGAGTGCAGCATTTAATCGTGAGTGAGCGTTTAGGTGTTTCCGAAGTTGGCGTGGTACAAACATGTGAAAAGTTGTCATAGTTGAGGGAAGAACCCAGTGATGCTGGCCAGAGAGAAAGATATAAGCTCGAGCCCAAGGTGGGTGGTACTGAATCCACCTGAATGCTTTGTTTCCTTCCACAATGATGTTGTTTGGTCGCCTAAGTCCTATCTGAGTCTTTGCAACCCCATGGACTAGCCTGCACCAGGCTCCTCTCTCCACGGGATTGTCCAGGCAAGAATACTAGAGTGGGTTGCCATCTCCTTCTCCAGGGGATCTTCCGAACCCAGGGATTGAAACCATGTCTCCTGAATTGGCAAGCACAGTCTTTACCACTAAACTACCAGGGTATCCCTCCTTCCATAATTGTTGTTGTTCAATCTCCAAGTCATGCCCAGCTCTTCTCAATCCCATGGACTACCTCGCACCAGACTTCTCTGTCCCTCACCATCTCCCAGAGTTTGCCCAAGTTCATGTCCATTGAATCAGTGATGCCATCATCCTCTTCTCCTTCTGCCTTCAGTCTTAACCAGCATCAGGATCTTTTCCAATGAGTCAGCTGTTCACATTCGGTGGCCCAAGTATTGGAGCTTCAGCTTCAGCATCAGTCCTTCCAAAGAGTATCCAGGGTTGATTCCCTTTAGGATTGACTGGTGTGCTCTCCTTGCTTCCCAAGGGACTCTCAAGAGTCTTCTCCAGCACCATAGTTTGAAAGCATCAATTCTTCAGCATTTTGCCTTCTTTATGGTCCAGCTCTCACATCTATCCATGACTACTGGAAAAGCCATAGCCTTGACTATACGGAACTTTGTCATCAAAGTGATGTCTTTGCTTTTTTACACACTGTCTAGGATTTTCATAACTTTCCTGCCTAGAAGCAATCATCTTCTAATTTCATGGCTTTGGTCACCATCCATAGTGATTTTAGAGCCCAAGAAAAGGAAATCTGTCACTGCCTCCACATTTTCCTCTTCTATTTGTCATGAAGTGATGGGACCAGATGCCACAATCTCGGGTTTTCATTTTTTGATATTGAATTTTAAGCTGGCCTTTTCATTCTCCTCCTTCACCGTCATCAAGAGGCTCTTCAGTTCCTCTTCGCTTTTCTGCCATTAGAGTGGCATCATTCACGTATCTGAAGTTGTTTATGTTTCTTCCAACAGTCTTGATTCCAGCTTGTAACTCACCCAGTCCAGCATTTCACATGATATGCTCTGTTTATAAGTTAAATAAACATGGTGACAATAAACAGCCTTGTCCTACTCCTTTCTCAATTTTGAACCAGTCATTTGTTCCATTTGGGGTTCTTACTGTTGCTTCTTGACCTGCATACAAGTTTCTCAGGAGACAGGTAAGACTGTCTGGTATTCCCATTTTTTAAAGGGTTTTCCACAGTTTGTTATGATCCACACAGTCAAAGGTTTTAGCATAGTCAATTAGGTAGATGTTTTTCTGGAATCCCCTTACTTTATCTATGATCCAATTTGATCTCTGGTTTCCCTGCCTTTTCTAAGCCCAGCTTGAACACCTGGAAGTTCTTGGTTCACGTAATGCTAAAACCTAGCTTGGAGGATTTTGAGCATAACCTTATTAGCATGGGAGATGAATACAGCTGTTCTGTGGTTTGACATTCTTTAGTTCTGCCCCTCTTGGGAACTGGAATGAGAATTGACCTTTTCCAGTCCTGTGGCCACTGCTGACTTTTCCAGATTTTTTGGCGTATTGAGTGCAGCACTTTCACAGCATCATCTTTTAGGATTTTAAATAGCTCTGCTGAAATTCTGTCACCTCCACTAGCTTTATTGGCAGCAGTGTTTCCTAAAGCCCACTTGACTTCACACTCCAGAATGTCTGGTTCTGAGTGAGAGACTACACCATCATGGTTATCCGGCTCATTAAGATCTTTTCTGTGTAGTTCTGTGTATTCTTTCCATCTCTTCTCAATCTTCTCTGCTCCTATTACATTTTTATCATTTCTCTCCTTTATGGTGCCCATCTTTGGATGAGGTGTTCTTTTGATATTTCCAGTTTTATTGAAGAGATCTTTAGTCTTACCCTTTCTGTTGTTTTCCTCTGTATCTTTGCACTGTTCACTGAAGAAGACCTTCTTGTCTCTCCTTGCTAGTCTCTGGAACCCTGCATTTAGCCGGGCATACCTTTCCTTTTTTCCCTCGCTTTTTGCTTCTCTTTTCCCTCAGCTATTTGTAAAGCCTCCTCAAACAACTACTTTGCCTTCTTGCCTTTCTTTTTTGGGGGAATGTTTTTGTTCGTTGCCTCCTACGCAGTATCACAGACCTCTGTCCACAGTTCTTCAGGTGCTTTGTTTACTGGACCTAATCTCTTGAATTTATCCATCATCTCCACTGTATATTCATAGGGAGTTTAAGCTATACCTGACTGGCCTAGTGGTTTTCCCTGCTTTCTTTAATTTTACTATGAGGCGCTGATGACCTGAGTCACAGTCCACTCCAGGTCTTGCTTCCATAATACCACCTCTCTAAAAGCCAGTCCTCCTCCTGAAGTGGAAAGAAAGCAAATGAATCACGTGGCCAGCTCATACGATGACATCTGAGAGATGGTTCCAGATTCCTGAATGTCTGTGGGCTCCAGGCCCCAAGGCCAAGGCTGGATAAGCATCAGTTCTGGGAAGGTAGCTGCCCAGACTCTGGGAACAACTTCATCCTGACTCCAAGGAGACAAGCTGGCTTGCTGACACCTCAGATATACCTTTGTGGCGTCCTTCGTGTGTGGGCGGTCCTGTCTATGTCATGGTACTGTCGTGAGTAGTAAATGACTGTGTCTGTAAAGCAAAAGCTCATCACAGCGCCTGGCACACAACAGTTAATGGGACCCCAGTGAGCAAAATTACTTAGTGCAGAAAAATGACTGCAAAGTGCAGAAAAGAGAGCATCTTGGTCTCAATAATGCTGACTTGGTTCTTGGAGGAATGCTTTGCTCCAAAACCTCCATAAAGTCCCCACAAAGTAGAAACCATGATCTTCCCTCCCCAGGTAAAGATTTTAGGAGCTTGTGTATGTAGAGTACCAAACCCGATGCTCCCTTCAGTTTAAACAACTGACTAAACCTCAGTCTGAAGTCATAGGAAGAGATGTCAGTCTTGAAAAGAAATGGAGCACAGCTTTCTCTGAGTGGTCTCCCTCTACCCAAGGCATAACTCTGGAGTCAAGTGGGATGTTACCCTGAATCTGAGGAGCTTATATTTCAGGATTCCTTGAGGCCCAACATGGTACTTCAAGATTCCTATATGATCCTTCTAAGGCCCAGAATTCCGTATTCACACCTTGGCTTAGTTTTGTTAAGTAGGGCTCCCTCTCCAACTGAACAAGCTTCAGTCCCCACCACTGGCTGGTGGTAACATGGGCTCACAGCTAGAGTCCAGGTGAAGCTCAAGAGTTAACCCAAGCATAAATTTCTTCCTAGGCTCACTGTGCATTCTTTCAGATCTCTTCTTCCATCTATCTTTTCTCTTCTCCCTGCCTCCCTCTCATAACAGAGATGCAGATTGATCAAATGTAGAAGCATCAAGTTTTACCACCTGCTCTCTGGAAGAAAAGAAGAAATTTGCTCAGTGGGTGAGTTGAGCTAGAAGTTAGGTTTCCTGTCTTCCAGTTTAAAGCTTTTTCTCATCCTGTGCCCTCTCTTCATTCCTTCTCCCTCCTTCCCTCTCTTCCTCTTCCTAGAAATAAAGGAGTCCATATTTTCTCTAAAAGGAAGTCACTTCATGAAAGTGACCAACAAGGGGCAAAGAATGTCTGACTTTTTTTTTTTCTTGTTTTGCGTCCAGTTCTGGAATTCAATTGTTTTCACTAGCCTTTTGTACTGTTAGTTTATAAAAAAATCAATAGTTTAATATAGAAAAGAAGTCCCCTGGCTATCTGTTTAGAGCTGTATTACATTCAGTGCAGGGCTCTGGCGCTGCCTGCCTGCCAGGAATCCCTAACTCAAATTGTTTTGTACAATACCAGCCCAGCTCTCTGGATCCAGTCCACCAGATGCAGGATGATACTTGTAACATCATTAACAGAACTCAGACATGTCTAAGGGGGGACACTTCTCAGAGATATTTATGTATGATGACAGTGTCACTAAGTCATGTCCAACTCTTTGTGGCTCCCATGCTAAGTCCACAGGGTTGCAAAGAGCTGGACATGACTTGTGACCGAACAACAATAGACTGTGTCATCCCAGGCTTCTCTGTCCTCTACTGTCTCCTGGAATTTGCTCAGATTCATGTCCATTGAGCCGGTGATGCTATCTAATCACCTCATCCTCTGCTGCCCCCTTCTCCTTTTGCCTTCCATCTTTCCTAGCATCAGCATCTTTTCCAGTGAGTTGCCTCATCACATCAGGTGGCCAAAGTATTGGAGTTTCAGCAACAGTCCTTCCAAAGAATTTTCAGGCTTAGGTTCTTGTAGGATTGACTGGCTTGATCTTCTTGCAGTCCAAGGGACACTCAAGAGTCTTCTCCAGCAACACAATTCGAAAGCATCAATTCTTCAGAGCTCAGTCTTCTTTATGTTCCAACTCTCACGTCTGTATATGACTATTGGAAAAACCATAGGTTTGACTAGATGGACCTTTGTTGGGAAAGTGATGTTTTTGCTTTTTAATATGCTGTCTAGGTTTGTCATAGCTTTTTTTTCCAAGGAGCAAGCATCTTTTAATTTCATGGCTGTAGTCATCATTCACATTGATTTTGGGTTGACAATATAAATGTTTAACCAAACTGATTCAAGTTAATAATTGCAATATTCAAAGAGGTAGGTTAGGCAGCATTATTTTTACAATGGTAAGGGAAGCAGCTATGCATTAAGTCATATCTCCTCTTCAGCATAGTCACATGAGGGAGCAATTATCCCCATTGTCCAGATGAAGAAGCTAAAGGCTAGAGAGCGTACATGACTTGCCAAGGGTGCTGAGGCAAAGCACATCTGGATAATAGCATCTCCTTCATCTTGATAAGGGCTTCCTTAGTGGCTCAGATGGTAAAAGATCTGCCTGCAGTGTGGGAGACCTGGGTTCAGTCCCTGGGTGAGGAAGATCCCCTGAAGAAGGAAACAGCAACCCTCTCTAGTATTCTTGCCTGGAGAATCCCATGGACAGAGGAGCCTGGTGGGGTACAGTTCATGGGATCACAAAGAGTCAGAACTGAGCAGCTAACACTTTCATCTTGATTGAACCCATATTTTCTGTACTTGACCTCAGGGTCTCTTGGAATGTGGGAAAATACAATCCAGACAGACTATGTGATGATCTCCTAAACATCCCCGTCTTAACCTTTTTCCTTGTTTCTTCACCAACACTAGACAACAAAGGATCGGGTTAAGCCAGGAGAACCCTTGAATGAAAAGCCACACATTCTTAACTCCACAGTGACCCATGATGCAGGCTCTGACTCAAGACGAGGTGGGCCAACTATACTCTTTCCTCAGGACTTAAAACTTGAGAAACTCAGAGGCATAACCAGTTGGTAGTGATGTCTGGTGTTGGAGCGTCTTGCGGATACTGTGGTGGGTGGAGCTTATGGTTTATGCTCAAGATGAGACAGCAGATAATTCACAGGAAATTCTCACATAATGCAGGCTGTGGAAAATACTCAAGAAAGGACAAATATAGTCATTGTGTTGATTTCCTAGGGTGTTGTCACAAATTATCCCAAACCGGCTGGCTTAAAACAACGGAAATGGATTTTGTCGCAGTTCTGGAAGCTAGAAGTCTAAAATCAAGGCATCGCATGGCCATGTTCCCGTCCAGGCGCAGGGAGAGAGCTGCCCCTTGCTTTCTCCCTCGCTTCCAGTGGTCGCCAGCGGTCTTTGGTGCTCTTTGGCTCGTCGATCCATCACTTCAGTGTCTGACTGTCTTCCCGGGGCGTTCTCCCTTCGTGCTTCCAATTTCACGCAGTATTCTTCTCTCTGTGTATGTGTCCAGACTTCTGTCTTCTTATAAGGGCACCAGGAACTGGGTTTTGTCTCACCATGATCCTGTATGGCCTCCTCTTCGCCTCTTTACTTCTGGAAGATCCAGCTTTAAGTGAGATCTGAGATGAGATTCAGAGATTCTCGGGGAGCACGAACCCCGGGGAGGAGCAGCATTCAGCCTTTTGCAGCTACTGTCGCCACCATCGTCTTCATCCATCTGTAAGAAGTGCAAAGTGCCGGTAACATCTGGGTACAGCGTAAGTGCTCAGTAAATGGCAGCCTTAGACGATAATGCCAGTGGCACCAGCGGTAACAATGGCGCTGATAAATAAGACATGCCGTTCTGTGCTTCGCCGCTCAGTCGTGTCTGACTCTTTGCAGCCCCATCAACTGCAGCCCGCCAGGCTCCTCTGTCCATGGGGATTCTCCAGGCAAGAATACTGGAGTGAGTTGCCATGCCCTCCTCCAGGGGATCATCCCAACCCAGGGATCAAACTGGGGTCTTCTGCATTACAGGCAGATTCTCTACCAGCTGAGCCACCAGGGAAGCCCAAAAATACTGGAGTGAGTAGCCTGTCCCTTCGCCAGGGGATCTTCCTGATCCAGGAATCGAACCAGGGTCTTCTGCATTGCAGGCAGATTCTTTACCAGCTGAGCCACCAGGGAAGCCTTATAAACAAAAAAGAGGATATGTCTAAAGTGTCTAGCATCACACTTAGCGTATAACAGAACGGTTCATTCTCTTCTTCCCCACAGCAGCAGCACACAGAAGTGCGCACAGCAGGGTGATCAATAAATATTGGTTGAAAAAACAGCACATTTCAGTTTCTTAGAAAAAACCCCACCATTCATCTCCGAGAAATTGACATCAGACACGGGATGGAGCAGCCAGCGTGGCTGTCACCCGAGCGTGGGAGCTGTGAGTGGATGACAGGCCAGCTCTGGGCTGCGGGCGCCGATGGCCACTCCTGATGAGACAGAGTGAGGAATGAGCTCAGTCTGTGGAGCTGCAGTTTAATCCTTCCCGAGCCCAGGGGGCCCTGCACAGAGACACCCGCTGACTTCAGATTCCTTGCTGGAAAAAGCTCAAGCTGATTTTGGTTTAATGGTGCAAAGGTGAACTTCAGGACCCCTCCAATCTCAGCACAGTTTCCAGCTCCGCCTGGCAGAGAGGGATGGAAGGACTCGGAGTCCAAGCCTGACTCTGCCCCAGGGATCCAAGTGGCTGTGGACTGGTTCTTTTTTTCCACGCTGCCCAGTCTCCTCATCTGAAAAGTGGACAGGGTATTCTTACCACTGGGCTCTCTTGAGGATTAATTTGATGGTGCGTCTAAAGAGAACTTAATAACCTGAAAAGAAATGGAAGCATGTTACCTGCCTAGCAGTCCCACTCTACCAGGTCGAAACTTCTCCTCCCACCAAGCACCTCTGATATGGATTGCTTGCTTTCTGTTCATCAAGCCGCATGCTTAGGAAAACATTTAAGATTGACTTGAGTTCTGATACTCGTGAGTAATGACAACTTCAAGTGTTATTTCCCTAGGAATTTCTTCCCAATAGGGAGCAATACTTAAAGCTAGATGAATTTATTTATTAATTCATTCATCCATTTATTCATTCCCCTACGCATCTACTCATTTGTTCTTGGATCCATCATCCATTTGACTGTGATTTACTGAGCATTTGCTCCACGCCCGTGGTTTCTGACGTAGGAAGATGAATCCAGGAAGAACTCTAGTTATATGGCACTTGCAGACTCAGGAGGGAAGTATTAATATATGAATGCAAATAGGTGAGGCAAGGTCACGATTTATGGTTAGGGCTTTGCTTCTCTTGGGACCTCAGTTTCCTAGCTATAAAATTGGACAACCGGACCAATTGTTCTTAATTCACCTCCCCCAACAATCCAATAAGTGACTGTATTATTGGAAAGAACACTGAACTGGGGCTCATGACATTCCAGGGTTTGGGTCCTAACTCAAATCAGAAAGATAGGAAGCTCTTTTCACTCTGTGCAACTCAGCATCACAGTGTGTGTGTGTGTATGTAGTCACTCAGTCGTGTCTGACTCTTTGTGACCTGTGGACTGTAGCCCACCAAGCTCCTGCATCCATGGGATTCTCCAGGCAAGAACACTGGAGTGGGTTGCCATTTCCTTCTCCAACATGATGGGCTAGGGTGACGTAATCCCTAAGAGCCTTTCAGTGTAGAGCCTTTACTTTATACAATCAGTCCACTCTTTGTCCAGGGCGATCTGGGCGGGGTCAGGGACGGGGTGGACAGTGAGTGACACATCAGTAGCAGCTGAGCAAAGATTCAGAGGAAGACGCCAGAAAGAAGGCTAAGAATGGAGCTCCTAGCGGCCTCTGTTGACTGTCAGCAGGTGTTTTCCTGGGATGCTTGGCATCCTGCCACGGCTGGAAATCTCTGTCTTCTACTTTATCGGCTGAGCGTGGAAATATCAGGTGCAGGAAACAGACACCGCCTTTTCCTCACTGGGGCCCTCCTGCCATAACGTGTCTGTATCCTAGCCCAGGCAGTATGATCACATGGGGACAGTGCTGGGACCTCCGTGTGGACAGGGCAGGGTCTGGCTGAAGCAGCCTTTCGGGAGAAGAGCTTTTGAGGTCCTGAGCCTGCCACTGATTTATGTTTTGTTCGGGCAACTCTTGGTAGCCCTGGGGGCCCAGTCTCAGAGGTGGGGCGGGAGGCTCTGCCATGGTGGGGGACGCAAGAACATCAGCAGACACACAGCTGCCGGCAGGTTGGGCTGGAATGGAAGCCCTTCAGCCAGTGGCTGGGACCTTCGGGGATGCAGTCTTAAAGAACGTCAGAGATTCTGTGTGTTCTCCCTGCACCGCTGATCCTCTGAGATGTTCAGCACATTTGAAATCTGCCTCTCCCACTTCCCCGCTGTGTGCGTTGGGCAGATTTCTTTACCTCTCCGTGCCTAAGGATCCTCATCTGCAAAATTACAGGAAGTAATTGAAGTTGGGAAGGTCATTAAGTGAGCCGATGCTTGGAAAGCACTTAGAATGGTGAACGGGGTCTGGTGCACAGTGAGCAGCAAGAAAGCGGCAATTCTGCATGAGTGGGGAGAAAAGGCTGATACTAAGACCACCAAGAACACCAGCTTGCTCTTGCAGCACCTCAGGGCATAGCAGCAGGGCCAGGGTTTTGGGAAGTGGTCTCACAACACATAAACTCGATTCATTTTCTTTAAATGAGAGATGTTAATAGCCCCTACCTCAGAGGGGTTTGTGGGAGTTAAATGGGATTACAGATGGGTGCCCTCTGCATGGAGTCTGACACGCAGTGATCAGCGAAACATGGCAGACGTTGTTGCTGAATTCCTGTCCAAGTGAGGGTTAAAACAGCAGTTGCCTGCGACTTTGGAAGGTGATTTACGGAAGCCAGTGGTTCTTTTCAGCAGGCAAGAGAAGGATGTCAATCGGTGAAGGTAAGCCGTAAGTGAAAATTGAAACTGTCAGATGGCGTGGACTTCCCGCTCAGTCTCTGCCAGTTTTTTCTCTCTTCTTTAATTAGAAGTTTTTGTCTTCTGATGTGGAAGTGAAATAACTCACTCCTGGCCTCAGCATGCTCAGGGCCTACCTGGAACGGAAGCCTGCCCCGTAGGCACGGATGTCTTCCTTCTGGGAGATCCATTGCTGGGGCCTGCTCCTGAAACTCACTCAGTTAGCAGCTCATCCAGCCCGATGCTCACACTCGCTTTGGATCCTGACCTGAGTTTAAAATCCAACCCTGTGACTTCCTGGATGTCGGATTTTGGCAAGTTAGTCTAAAACACATTTCTATCTTTCCTTTAGTGAAATGGTGGCAATAATAATGCTTGCTTTAAAAGTTTCTCTTTTTTTTTCAAGAATTAAATCACAAAATGGATTTCTAGCACAGTGACTATACACAGAATCTCCTTGACAAACATGAGTCCTTTCCCCCTTTCCGCCTTGTCTTTTAGTGCTTTGAGGCCTTGTTCTCCAGAAACGTGTGACTTTCCCAATTCAGTTAACCAGCATTCACCATTTAAGGGAAGAGTATTGGGGAAACAGTGGAAACAGTGTCAGACTTTATTTTGGGGGGCTCCAAAATCACTGCAGATGGTGACCGCAGCCATGAAATTAAAAGACACTTACTCCTTGGAAGGAAAGTTATGACCAACCTAGATAGCATATTCAAAAGCAGAGACATTACTTTGCCAACAAAGGTCTGTCTAGTCAAGGCTATGGTTTTTCCTGTGGTCATGTATGGATGTGAGAGTTGGACTGTGAAGAAGGCTGGGCACCAAAGAATTGAAGCTTTTGAACTGTGGTGTTGGAGAAGACTTTTGAGAGTCCCTTGGACTGCAAGGAGATCCAACCAGTCCATTCTAAAGGAGATCAGCCCTGGGGTTTCTTTGGAAGAAATGATGCTAAAGCTGACACTCCAGTACTTTGGCCACCTCATGTGAAGAGTTGATTCATTGGAAAAGACTCTGATGCTGGGAGAGAATGGGGGCAGGAGGAGAAGGGGATGACAGAGGATGAGATGGCTGGATGGCATCACTGACTCTATGGACGTGAGTCTGAGTGAACTCCAGGGGTTGGTGATGGACAGGGAGGACTGGTGTGCTGCGATTCATGGGGTTGCAAAGAGTCGGACACGACTGAACTGAACTGAACTGATGGACTCCATGGTTAACAGAGGAGACTCTGGGGTCATACTACCTGGAACTGAGACTTGGTTCTAGTGTCTACTGTGTGACCTTGGTCAAAAGTTAACCTTTCCATTCAGCTTATCTGTTACAGTTTTCTAAAAAAAAAAAAAAAAAAAAAAAAAATCTCTAAACTTAGTGGTTTGTGATAACCATTATATTTTGGTAACAATTTAGTGGATTAAGAATTCAGGGCTCAGCTGGGTAGTTCATCTTGGGTCCATGTGGCATTATCTGAAGGATCCACTGCTGAAGGGTTTGCTTCACTCTTGTGCTCCACAACGTCTACCCGTGGTTTGTGCTTCTTGTTAAGTTAGCTCTCGTAGAAACTTCTCACAGGTTCAAGGTTGTTGGACTTCTTACAGTTTCTCAAGGCTCTGAGAGACAGAGAGCATTACAAGGAAAGCTTCTTGTGACCAGGCTTCAGAAGGTTCAGAGCATCATTTCTGCTGCACTCACCTGGATGAGTGAGGTGTTAAGACAGCTTGGATTCAAAGAAAGGGATTTGACTCTGTTTCTCAGTGGGAAGAATAATAAAGTATTACAGCCATTTTTAACATAGTACACCCTTGGAGCCTCCCCTTTCCACCTCTGGGGGCTTGAGGAGAATTAAGTGAGATAGTGAATAGATCATTTAGCACAGCACCTGACATAGAATAATCACTCAGTATGAAGTTAGCACTTATGATTAGTTGTTTCTTTTCCATTCAAGCCTTCTTCCTCACCACTTTCCTCTTGCATGAGTACACACACACACACACACACACACACACACACACAATCAGTTTTTCCCACTTTGAAAATAAATATGAAGGATGGATTTTAGGGAGAAATGGCAGAGCCCTGGGGAACCAAATTATGCCCAAGCTTATAATTCAAGCCTGGACTGTGGTAGCAATGGAGGAAATAGAAACCATAGGCAAGTTGAACAGCAGTTCAGCAGGTGCGCTGATAAAAGATCTCAGTGACTGATTAATTCACTACTTGAGGGAATGGGTACGTAAGGAGAAGGAGATGACTTGAGGATGATGCGCAGGTTGCTGACCAGAGGGACTGGCTGGATGATGTTCTCAGCGATGGCAGATGCGACGCTGAGGTTCCGCGGCTGTCTCCTCTCTCACTTTCACACTTATTGCTCTCACATCTGGGCCTCGTGCAGACATCCTGGGAATTTAGACGTTGCTCTTTCAGTGACGGGGAACTCTGGAAGCTTGTCGATCAGAGGAGTGACATGAAACAAGTTGTTCCTTAGGCAGATTACATGATTCATAGCAAGGCAAGACAGATAACTACCTCATATCCATTTCGGTCTGGTCATATGTAAGGCTTTTCACTGTTTTAACATGGCCTCATCTTTTGCACAGAGAATGGCAATCCTCTGGTGTAAAGTTGTAACTATAAAGGGCAAAAACTATAGAGAAAGTTCTCTCCAACTAAATGAGAACATAGGAGACTCAGATTCCCCGGGGGAGGGCACTTATCAACTTGATTATGATCCAGAGCTCTGATCCCTTTGTCTCTGTCAGCCTGAGGTGGCATCCCACATGAAGCCTGCCCATTGCTGAGCCTTGACACTTCCTCCATCTGGATCCTTCTTTATGTCTTTGGCTTAAGTCATAGCTCACAACTCTGTGCACAGCTTTGGGCTTCTCCAAATACCCTCTGGCCAGGGAGGCCTCTTCTGTGATAGCTCATCTACCCCGTGACTCCAACTGGTGTCAAACAGGTTAGGTTTTTCCCCAGAGAAAATGTACTGCAGAGAAGCCCTATTAAAAACAAAACTGAACATAAATCATGATGACATATCAGGTATCAGTTCAGTTCAGTTCAGTTCAGTCTCTCAGTCGTGTCCGACTCTTTTGACCCCATGAATCACAGCACTCCAAGCCTCCCTGTCCATCACCAACTCCCAGAGTTCACTCAGACTCATGTCCATCGAGTCAGTGATGCCATCCAGCCATCTCATCCTCTGT
>SJYC01010664.1:0-21611 GCA_006408675.1 Madoqua kirkii | reverse complement strand
GGAAAAACCATAGCCTTGACTAGACGGACCTTTGTTGGCAAAGTAATGTCTCTGCTTTTCAATATGCTGTCTAGGTTGGTCATAACTTTCCTTCCAAGGAGTAAGTGTCTTTTAATTTCATGGCTGCAATCACCATCTGGTATCATGTTATATAAAATATAACATTGTGTCAGGTGTAACGTGTGTGTGGGTGTGTGTGTGTGTGTGTGTGTGTGTGTGTGTGCAGTTGCTAGGGTTATGTCCCCAGTTTTGCAACCCTATGGACTGGCTCATCAGGCTTCTATGTCCATGGAATTCTCCAGGTAAGAACACTGGAGTGCGTTGCCATTTCCTCCTCCAGGGGATCTTTCCTGACCCAGAGATCGAACCCTTATCTCTTGCACTTCTGCGTGGACAGGCAGATTTTTTTTTACTACCCTTCTTCACTGTAGCCTTACATTAGTTTTCTCTTCAGCTTTGCAACACTGTGATTCTACACTCTACACAGTTGGATTTTTTTGACCCCATTTGGAGCATTGTAATGGAGTATTACTGCTACGACAGTAACAGCAACAATAAAAACAGCAATGAAACTGATAACAATAACAATTAGAGTAATAACAATAGCCAATTTTAAAGCGTGCTTATGATAGCAAGGCATTGCTCTATGCACACTGTGTGTGTGCCTATCTCACTTAATCACCAGGAAGATCTTATGTCTTGGATGATTTTTTATGTTCATACTACAGAGAAAATTGTGAGAGGTCAAGTAGTTTGCCCAAACAGGTAATAAGTAGTGAAGCAGAAACTCAGACCTGGTTTCCCTGGTAAGCGGGGATAGTCACATTATACAGCCTGGCAGGCTTCTCAGATGTTTTAGGTTTGCCCTGAGTTTTGTTTAATGAAGGGGTTGCAGTCTAAACTGGTTTCCTTTCCTGAGTGCGGTACAGAGGGCCCTGACATCCTGCTGGATGGAAGATGGTAGAAACACATTAGGCAATCAAAATGTAAACGTTTCCACTTAAAGGACAAATTGTGGAGCACGTAGGGGACTTGAGATCCGTCACATTGGAATTCAGCAGCAAGGGTGAAAGATTCAGGGTATGGTAATAGGTTGCAGAGCAAGAGGATGTCTGAGGAATGGTGATTTAATTAAAGATACCGGGATAGGGTTCATCCTCCCAACTGCTGCCGACAGAGGCAAGGGGCCAGGGCTCTGGAGGACAGGTGACAACCAGCGGCATGCACGCGGGCTCCTGGGGAGAGCTGCAGAGACTTCTCGTCTGAACTCTCTGCTGGCTGAGAAATCTTAGAGCCAGTTCCTGCATTTACGATGGCACAGGCGCCAGGCTGGACATATAAAGAGTGGTGAGGACCAGGTGTGAGCACTGGGAAATGGGGCAGCCTGGGAGCACATGCTCCTCCATGTGACCTTCATGGAGTACAGTTCCAGCTCTTGGTGGCCTGTGGCTCTTTTCATCTTTTGAGGGAGGCTGGGCATGAGAATGTCAGTGTGAAAGAGGTTGACTTATAAATACTAGAAAAAGTAGAGAAAGAAAAAAAAATTATCCAGTCCACATCTGTTAGGCAAATAAATCCTGTATTTCTGTTAGGAAATTCAGAATTTATTCAAATGTCACTTACTCTGGGAAGCTTCTGTGTTAGTTTGCTAGGGCTCCCAAAACAAGGGACCATCCACTGGGTGGCTGGAAGCAACAGACAATGTTTCCTCTCACAGTTTTGGAGGCCGGAAGTCTGGAGTCAGGGTACTGGAAGAGCCGTGCTCACTCTGAAGCCTGCAGAGGAATCCTTCCTTACCTCTGTCTAGGTTCTGGCACTTCTCTGGCAATCCGGTGTTAAGACTGAGTTCAAACCCTCTCATGGGCTTCCCTGGTGACTCAGACAGTAAAGAATCCGCCTGCAGTGCGGGAGAGCTGGGTTGGATCCCTGGGTTGGGAAGATCCCCTGGAGGAGGGCATGGCAACCCACTCCAGTATTCTGGCCTGGAGAATCCCATGACAGAAGAGCCGGTGGGCTACAGTCTCTGGAAGCAACAGACAATGTTTCCTCTCACAGTTTTGGAGGCCGGAAGTCTGGAGTCAGGGTAATGGAAGAGCCGTGCTCACTCTGAAGCCTGCAGAGGAATCCTTCCTTACCTCTGTCTAGGTTCTGGCACTTCTCTGGCAATCCGGTGTCAAGACTGAGTTCAAACCCTCTCATGGGCTTCCCTGGTGACTCAGACAGTAAAGAATCCGCCTGCAGTGCGGGAGAGCTGGGTTGGATCCCTGGGTTGGGAAGATCCCCTGGAGGAGGGCATGGCAACCCATTCCAGTATTCTGGCCTGGAGAATCCCATGGACAGAGGAGCCGGTGGGCTACAGTCCATGGGATCACTAAGAGTTGGGCAGGACTGAGTGACTAAGCACACACACATACAATCACTTGATGGGCTGTCCTGGCATCCAGCCCCCACGTGTAGGTGCTGGTCATTAACATGGTCATTAACATAACAAAAGTCCCTTTTTACCATTTGGAATACTCCTTAGGAAGTTCCAAAGGCTTAGGAGCTCTGTGCCTTGAAACTATGGATGAAGATTAAATTTCTTGTCACAAGTTACAGCATCATAAATACCCTGGGCTTCCTTGGTGGCTCAGCAGTTAAGAGAATACACTTGCAGGGCAGGAGACACAGGGGGTGCTGGTTCGACCCCTGGGTCAGGAAGAGCCCCTGGAGGAGGGCCTGGCTACCCACTCCAGTGTTCTTGCCTGGAGGACCCCTTGGACGGAGGAGCCTGGTGGTCTACAGTGCATGGGGTCGCCAAGAGTCTCACGCGAATGCAGTGCCTGAAGGACACACACACGCGGGCATCACAGACACCTTAGGCGAAGGCGTTCAGGAAGGCTTAGGTAGGATTTAGTAGGTTGGGAGGGAATGTGGGGAATAGAGAGGCCTCAGGAAAGAGTTTTAAGGATGGGTAGGAAGTTGATGGGACTTGAAGCCGTGTTTTTTGATTAAAGAGAACCTAAGGGGCTTCCCTGGGGGCTCAGTGGTAAAGAATCTGCCTGCCAACGCAGGAGACGGGTCCAGTCCCTCGGTCGGGAAGATCCCTGGTGGAAGGAGATGGCAAACCACTCCAGTGTTCTTGCCTGGAGAATCGCATGGACAGAGGAGCCTGCTGCATCCCCCAGCTCCTCTGCCACAGCCCTCTCTGCGTGGAGTGTTTCTTCACACATCTGTGCTACCACCCAGAAAGCATTGTCCTGACATTTCGGTAAACTCTAGGAGACCGTCTCGGTCCTGACCGCCCCAGTGCTGGGTCCTGTAAAATTCTAGCCCTCTGCCCAAGGAATGTAAGCCTGTTTACTCTGTATTCTCAGATCCCCCCTAAACCAGTGTTGGGTCTCTCTAATTCCTTGGTTACCCTGAGGGAGACAGATCCAAGGACACCTTTCTCAGACACGTCGATACTGTGTGACTGACTTAGTTTGTTTCACTTCATGTCTTTTCTCTTCTTCCAGTTTGGGTCATCATTTTTTATTTCAGCATTAAGAGTGAGGGGAAACTTTTTAAAGTCGAATTCAGAGATTCCTTACATGGGGCCTAGTAGGATTCTGACTGACATGTATCATTTCCTTCCCTTGCCAAGGTAAGACACAAATCACACTGGTTCTAACAATACCTGTGGCTTTGTAAAATACAGAAATAAAAAGATATGTTCATAGCGCATTATAGTCTTTGCCGACACGCTGAAATAGCGCTGATGCACATGACTCCAATGTTACGTGGTCCTTACAGAATTATGTTAACTCATGTGACAGTGAAGAAGCACATGCGTTACTATATGGCAGAATCTTAAACTATTTTGGTGAATGTATTTCTATATGATTGCTTTCCTCTGTGTTTATATCTATTTCATTTGCCAGAAAAATAACTACACGACCACCTTTGAAATGGCACAAAATGCGTATTAGTTTCCTATAGGATGCGGCCTCTTGTGCCTCTTCTGATGGTCTGATTCTATAGTTTTCGTCTTTCTTTGCCTTTGAACTGTTTCATAGCTCTGAAAGTTGAGAAAAAGGAGAGTAAGGGAAATGATTCTTGTCCACAGAGGTAAAATGTGTCCTGTCGAAGATGCAGTTGGTCCCCACTCTCTCCCTGGCCGCTCTACTTCCTGCCCACCCCAGTTGTGAGCAGGGTTGGCATGTATTAGCACATTTATTTTAGCCAGTGTGCCAGTTGCCCATGTATGTTTCTGCTCTTTGAATTCTCTCTTTGAACTGGTGTGTGACAGTTTCCTGATTTCATTCATCAATCAGTTAAATAAAAACTATAAAGCAACTCATATTGTAAAATTATTTTGCAGTCTGGTTTCTGCATATAAAAGCATTATTCTGAGAAGGCACGTCTATAGGCGTCACATGGCGCAGCACAGCAAAGGGTAAAAACTCCAGCACGCAATCCCTCATCCTGGGGTGCCTTCTGGTCCTAGACTTTCAGCACTCAGAAGCCTTCTCTGCTGAGGTGCTATGCCGCTGTTGAAACAGCCCAAGGGAATGGTGATGGCAGCAAGAAAGAGCAGGGCGGATAAGTCGCGCTACCATTTCCTTACGCCAGTCTCCCATGGCGGGAGAAATAAAAGCGGAAAATAAATAAGTGGGACTTAATCAAACTTAAAAGCTTTTGTGCAGCACCACAGCAGGCACGCAGTGTGTCCAACTCTTGGCGACCCCATGGACTGTAGCCCACCAGGCTCCCCCGTCCATGGGATTCTCCAGCAAGAGTACCGAAAGGGTGAGCCCCTCAGTCATGCCCACCCATGGACTGTGCCTGCTGGACTACTCTGTCCATGGAATTCTCCAGGCCAGACTACTGGAGTGGGTAGCCGTTCCCTTCTCCAGGGGATCTTCCTGACCCGGGAGGATCAGGAAAGGCAGTTACAGACAGAGCGTCTCTGAGTGCATGTTTGTTTAGGCTGAGCGGGCATTTGGCTCTTTACTGTGGCTGTGTTTTACTCGGTAGGGCCGTGGCAGGGAATTGTCAAGCTGGTTCCCTATTGTACACGTCGGTGTAGCTGTGTTGTTGCTGGTGTGTATTTTTTTTTTTAATCACAAGTCTGGGCCTCTTGGTAATAGACTAAACATGAGCTTCTGCTTGCCTTCTTGCCTCTGTGGATGTCATCAGTGTAACCAGGGAACAGGTGGGTGCAGGCGATTAATGGGGTGGCAGGGGAGGAGGAGAGGGGGGATCCACTCAAGGGGGCGGGGAGTTCATTTGACCCTACAGCTCAGAGGCAGCGTCTCCTCCTGCAAGACTGCCGCAGCAGTTATCGGTGGGAACAGCCTCGCTCAAGCCGCTCAGTTCATTCCCAGTCCGGGCATGCTTGAGAAGCCATTACCATATTTATAGAGCTGCCTGGCCCCATGGCACACGCATGAGAGGGTTAGAAAGACCTATCTATTTTTCCAGCTGTGCGGCGGTCCTCGGTGGTAAGGCTGGCAGGGGAGGAGGGAGGGCCGGATCCCAACATTAGGAGGCAGAGGATTAGGCCGGAGAGAAGGCACAAGCTGGGCCTCCTGCTTGCCTCTCCCAACCGGCTGGACTGGACGAGCCGGCGTGGCTAGCCCTGCGGCTGTCAACCCCGAGAAAAGAAGCTTGGCGGGCCGCTAGGCTTGGGGAGAGCGCTGTAGGGAGCTCATTCCATGGCCGCCCGCCTTCACCCTCAGCCTGCTCTCTTTACTGAAATTCAAAGCTGCCAGCACATGGCGGGGTGTGGAAGCAGTGAGGGAAAAGTGGACCGAGTAAGAACTGAGAGTCAAAGAGATCTTATTTGCTGTATAACCTTGGGCAGATTATCTAATTTCTCTGAGCCTCATTTCACTCATCTGCAGAGAAGGGATAATAATGGATATTTGGAAGGATTTAATTACAGACATGGCTGAAAGTGTCTTAATAAATGCTCCCTTTCCTTCATCAGACCATCCTGGCTCACACTGAAGTTTTGACTTGCACCGCTGTGCTCTGCGATGCTTTGCTGTGGCGGTCAGAAACGCCTGGGGGAGTTTACTCGGCCCCCACTGCCCCGTCCCCACAGCACACGTGCACTCTTGCAACTCCTCTGCGGTGCTTCTGTCTGTCTCTTTCTCTCTCACATACACGCAGAGACATGTACACATACAGATTAGTATTTTCGTTCTGATCAACTGTGGCACATCTGCCCCGTTCTTTATACAACTTAGTGGGTTTGGCAACCAGAAAAGTCTTTCTGAGCCTCAGGACAGCAGTCCCAGCTAAGGGTGCTGGGACGCTTCTGACTCTCCTGGCCCCTGCGTTCCCCTGACCGTCTGGTATAATATCAAGGTTGCAATGAAAGCAACTGGAGCAGGCTTTACCGCCTGCCTTTAGTCCAGCTGAAGGCCAAGTGTACGTACTGCAATTGGGAAAAAAAAAATTGCCGGATGTTCTGATGGACTAATGAGGAAGTGATAGCAAGCATCTGGAAGCAAACTCTTAGCTCTACAGAAACTTGAAAACCAAGCCACAAAAGAAAGTGTGGACTCACCAGGCTGAGACAGTTTTTGAGCACTATTTATAGGCTCCCTTGCTTCTTTTTCTCATAAGGAGAATGGAGTCCAGAAGGGAGACTTTAATTTGCTGGTTAAAAATGTTGAGCGAGGAGGCAAAAAGGAGACGCCAGGCTGAGGGAGGGCTAAATATAGTTTCAGAAGGAAAGACGTGGTGACACCTGAAGAAGGACACACACAGGAGGGGAAGGTGTCCAGAAGAGGGTGCGAGAGGGGCTCAGCAGAAAGCTGGTGGCGCTGACAGCGGCGGGGTGGCGCGATAACCGTGGCTCGGCGAACGGCGGGAAAGGGAGAGAATCACAGGCGCGCTCAGGAAGTGTTGCTGTGCAGTGTGACCGTCTCATCTCCATCTCTTATCACTACAGCCTGTATTTCTCATCAGTCCTTTGGGAACTGCAAGTGTGTGTGTGTGTGTGTGTGTGTGTGTGTGTGTGTGAGAGAGAGAGAGAGAGAGAGAGAGAGAGTGAACTACCAAGACTGGACCTGAGGAGGCTGGGCTGTAGGCGTGTTACTGGGACCTATCACCAGATCAGCAGAGCCCTAGCCTTTCCTGGCTTATCTGGCTGGACTCTAGAAGTGTGATGTCACACTTTACATTTGTAAGAAAAGGAGAGACGTGCCCATTCTAAGGGAAGCAGAGAGTCCTCTGCCTGCAGCTCACAAAACTGTGCGCTATGTTACAATACTCTTGCTAACAGGATCCGTTTAGGTGGCGAGCAGAGGGGGCTGAAGCAGCACAGCTTTGCTTCTGGAACGCCAACTCAGACCCGAGCCCACCCTGTCTCTGCGCGGCCAGGCAGGAGGCGGGACGGGAGACCGGCGCATGGGAGTCTAACCGCCACGAACCCACCTCCGTCCACTCCCGTGACCCACACGGGCAGCCGTAACCCCTGTCTGTCCAAGCGTTTTGCTTTCTCAGACTCTGTTCAAACCCTCCCTCCCCCGTGAAGGGTGTCTGGGAAACCCTTACCAAGCTTTTGCTTCTCTGAACAGCTAAAGAGCGGACGCTCCTTGGCCTTTCTGTCTCCTGTGATCTGACGCTCTCCTGGGTCCCTCTGGGTCCCAGATTCGGCCTAACCTCTCAGCCTCATGTCCAGTGACGGCAGTGCTCACGGTGATCATTTTCCCTCAAAGTGCTGCGTTCCCAAAAGAGGAATTCTGCTTCTTTGTCTTTACATAGATTCTCTTGCTAGTTCATTTTGAATAATGAATAATGAATTAGTGTAGGAATAAGACACATTTGTCTAAAATAACCTCAAATAACATTAATTGTGCATGTTTATAGCAGTTTATAGAGGTCGTGTGACAGAATTAGTAACAAATGAGGCAGAGACCTTTAGTAGAGATTCGGTGATTATTCATGGGGATGTGGCAATTGCACACTGGATGTCGCTGTAAATGAGTCTTTAAAGATCACTCCAAAAGGCAGTACCGCAAATTCTGGGAAGTTGACATTGATGAGCAGTTTTTGCATCCTCCTAAACCTCCCATAAAAACAGAGCTAGGATACGAAAACCAAACGCACTGACAGTATCTATGTTTCAAAAGCCTAAGGTATCCTTCAAACCTTGAATTATAAGCAGATGTGGACAATCCACTGGCACTCAGAGATCTGCATGGTGTCAGAAACTGTGAGGCAGGATAGGGGGGGCGCAACAGACTCTCTGATAGCCCGAAAAGCAGGACAGGAGCCAGGTCTCCACCAGACATTCAATAGAAAGCAGTCGGAAAGATCTGGGACGGCAGCTCTAACTGCTGGGCGTTTGGACACTCCTGTGCACAGCGAGGGCTTCCCTGGGGGCTCAGGCGGTAAAGGATCTGCCTGCAGTGCGGAAGACCCGGGTTTGACCCTGGGGTTGGAAAGACCTCCAGGAGAAGGGAGTGGCAATCCACTCTAGCAGTCTTGCCTGGAGAATTCTATGGACCGAGGAGCCTGGTAGGCTACAGTCCATGTGGTCTCAAAGAGTCGGACACGACTGAGTGGCTAACACGCAGGCACACGCAGCAAGGTGCAGTTACCCCTGGGGTAGCCTGCCAGGGCTCATGTCATCTGAATCCAGCGGTCTCTTACTGATGTCTCAGATGGTAAAGAATCCGCCTGCAATGTGGGAGACCTGGGTTCAGTCCCGGGTGAGGAAGATCCCCTAGAGGAGGGCATGGCAACCCACTCGATATTCTTGCCTAGCGAATCCCCATGGTCAGGGGAGACGAGCAGGTTACAACTCATGGGGCTGCAGAGTCGGCCATGACTGAGTGGTGAAGCACAGCAGCTCGGCTCTGCTCGAGGGCAGACTCTCACGCGGGTGGGACACTGCTGGAAACAGAATCCAGGTTAAGCTGGACAGAGATGATGCAGCAGAAGAAAGAGTGTCAGACAACAGTAGGAGAGAGCAAGGGACCTCAGAAAACAGGTCACTTCATGAAGCAGTCCATGGAGCTAGAACATCTGCCACGATCCGTTTACTCCTCCCCAAAGTTCAGGAAACGAATTTCACATGACAGTTAGCAGCAGAAAGGGATCAAGTCTGAGTTTACTACAGATTTACTGATAAAACATAAGGAGATAAAGGAGGAAAACAGTATCTACAATGACAATGAAAATAAACTGTAAAATATAGCTGCAAAACTGATAAAACCTGTAGCCTAAAATTTCAATGAAATTAAATGACCACTTGCTCCTCGGAAGAAAAGCTATGTCAAACCTCAACACTGTATTAAAAAGCAGAGATATCACTTTGCCAACCAAGGTCTATCTAACCAGAGCTATGGTTTTTCCAGTAGTCGTGTATGGATGTGAGAGTTGGACCATAAAGAAGACTGAGTGCTGAAGAATGATGCTTTTGGATTGTGATGCTGAAGAAGACTCTTGAGAATCTCTTGGTCTGCAAGGGGATCAAACCAGTCAATCCTAAAGGAATCAACCCTGAAAATTCACTGGAACGACTGCTGGAGAAGCTCCAGTACTTTGGCCACCTGATGAGAAGAGCTGACTCACTGGAAGAGACCTTGGTGCTGAGAAAGACTGAAAGTAAAGGAGAAGGGGGTGACAGATGATGCAATAATTAGATAGCATCGCTGACTATATGAACATGAATTTGAGCAAACTCCAGAAGATGGCAGAGGGCAGAGGAGCTTGGCATGCTGCAGTCAGCCCACGGGTCAGATAGGACTTAGCGACTGAACAGCAATGAAAACTTTTTTTTCAAAATATACTAAAATAAATAAAAATAATGATGTGGAAATGAAACAGATCGAACTGTAGAACAAAAACTAAGTAATGAATTTAATAGAACTCAAAAAAGAATTAGAAGAAAAAAGTTCTCAAAGACAAAGATTAACTGAAAAGAACTCAAGTATGAATAAAAACATCAGAAAACGTCATATTTTCTACCCTTGAGTATCTTAAATGTGTCAGTCTATTGTCTCCGAATATAAAGGGTTGCTGTCAAGAAGTCAGATGATCATCACATTTTCTTGCCTTCTGAAGTAGCTTAGTCCTTTGGCCCTGGCGCAGAAAGTATTTTTTTAAGAATGTTTTGGTGCTGGTCATTCGAGGTCATTTTGCTTGGGTACATGGTGTTCTGAATAAAGACTGAATAAAAACATCATGAAATAAAAGTGAAAAGAAGTAAAATTTAAACATCGAACCGAATGGGAAAAAAGATCAAAATGATTTTTCAGAGTAATTGACAGAAATACAAGATAGGTAAAGAACAACATATATAATACAAATTCAGAAAGAACACAAAGTAATGGGATAAAAAAAAGAGAGCAGTTTAAAACAATTTGATAGATTAAAAAAAGTAAGATTTGACAGCACACACTGGAAAGGAACTCCATGTACCCAAGCAAAATGCCCTAGAGTGACCAGCACCGAAACATTCTAAAGAATATTTGTGCGCCCAGGCCAAAGGACTAAGCCACTTAAGACGGCAGGAACATGTGATGGTCATCTGACTTCTTGACAGCAACACTTTATACCTGGAGACAACAGAGTGACATATTTAAGATACTCAAGGAAAGAAAATATGAGTCATATATTATAAATCCAGCCAAACTTACATTCACATATAAAGACTGCAGACAAACTGCTATCAACAAGCGAGACTCAGAAAATATTGTTCCCAGGAGCCTTTACTGAGTTAAACTACAAGTGAATGAAAATGACTGGAGAGACATTGATGTAAGGCCCGGTGGGGAGCGTTAAATGTGTATCTACATGAGGAACTGCATATAAGTGATGTTATAAGGGAGAAAGCACAGGCTACAACATCTAAGCACTGAAATTTTAGGAACAGTGCTGCTACATTTAAAAGGGGGAAAGCATGGAAAGGATGGATTCAGCTTATGATTACTTTAGAGTTACTAACCAGAAATAAAAGGATATTGCTCCAAATCAATTCCTGGGATAGAAGGTGGTAAGGAAAGGGTTACTAGCAAATTTCAGTTATTTACAGAAGCAAGCCAATAGGTGGATCCTGGGGCTTCCCAGGTGGCTCAGTGGTCAAGAATCGGCCTGCCAGTACAGGAGACACAAGCGATTTGATCTCCTGGGTTTGATCCCTGGGTCAGGAAGATCCCTTGGAGTAGGAAACAGAAACCCACTCCAGTATTCTTGCCTGGAGAGTCCCATGGACAGAGGGGCCTGGTGGGCTAGAGTCCATGGAGTCACAAAGAGTCAGACACGACTGAGCACAGACATGCACAAAGGTGGATGAAAGTGAAGGTGAAAGTCGTTCAGTCATCCGACTCTTGGCGACCCCATGGACTGTGCCGTCCACGGAATCCTCCAGGCCTGAATACTGGATGGGTGGCCTTTCCCTTCTCCAGGTGATCTTCCCACCCCAGGAATGGAACCAGGGTCTCCTGCACTGTAGGTGGAGTCTTTCCCAGATGAGGTATCAGATGGATACAGGAAGTCTTATATAAAAGTGTTGATGTAAAGATAGAAATAAAGAAAAGAGACCACATTATGAAGGGCCATCTGTATAAAAAGTAGTTGTATATGTATAAATATAACATAAAACAATATATCAGAGGACAAATACAAAAAGCATATTAATAAATGCCATGAGCTTAATTCACCTGTTTTAAACAATCAGATTCTCTAACAAAAGAAGTTCTATATACTGCTATAAAAATTATAAATATATATATACATATATATAAACCCTTAAACTATAAGACATAGGTTAACAATAAAAGGGTCAGAAAATATATACCAGCAAAACAAAAATAAATCAGAGGATATTTTCCTTATCCCCAAAGAAACCCATACCCATTGGCAGCCAGCTCCCATCTCTTTCAATACTCCTAGTTCAGGCGACCACCAATCTACTTTCTATTTATAGATTTTCCTAACCTATTTCTTATCAGTGGAATCATGCAGTATGTCCTCTTCTGTGACTGCCTTTATTCACTGAACATAATGTTTCCAAGGCTCACTCATGTTACAGCATCTACCATCTTCAGTCCTTTTGATTGATAATTCTTTGCCCTGATGGTTGCTCAACTCTGTGAAACACACTAGAAACCACTGAATCCTAGAACTTTAAATGGGTAAGTTATTTGGTATGCAAACTGTATCTTAATAAATAAATAACTCAATAAAATAAATTAAGGTTCATAATATTCATATCAGAAAAGGCAGGATCAAGACAGTGTGACCAGGCGCGTCCCATTTGTTTGGACTTTCTTTTCTTTTTTTAGCATTGAAGGTTTCACATCCTGGGAGGTTCCTGGGCAAACTGGGATGTTGGTCACTGTTAATTTATACCAATGGTATTTAAAGGAGATAGAAAATATTTATAATGTTAAATTTTAACATGTCAGTGAAAACAGAGTCATTATTTATATTCATGCATACAAAGCCACCGCCACGATAGGAGATATAATAAAGAGTAGAATCTCAGGGCAATCGCTAACATTCTTGGCTCAGCTCAAGACAATGAAGTGGACAAAATTTGATAGAATTCAGAAGGCCTAAAATAGCACAATGAATAAAATAGATTTTTGAATCTCAGTAATTGAGAATACAGATTATTTTCAAATGTGTATACTGAATGGACAACTCATTTAGTTGTCCATAGTTTGGGATACACACACACACACACACACACACACACACACACACACGCCCCTCAATAAAGTCCAAAGAATAGGAATAACAAACATTTATGAGGATATTTAATGAAAGAAGAAACTATTAAAAAAATTGTAAAAAGATTTCTTAGAGTCATTATTTATATTCATGCATACAAAGCCACCGCCACGATAGGAGATATAATAAAGAGTAGAATCTCAGGGCAATCGCTAACATTCTTGGCTCAGCTCAAGACAATGAAGTGGACAAAATTTGATAGAATTCAGAAGGCCTAAAATAGCACAATGAATAAAATAGATTTTTGAATCTCAGTAATTGAGAATACAGATTATTTTCAAATGTGTATACTGAATGGACAACTCATTTAGTTGTCCATAGTTTGGGATACACACACACACACACACACACACACACACACACACACGCCCCTCAATAAAGTCCAAAGAATAGGAATAACAAACATTTATGAGGATATTTAATGAAAGAAGAAACTATTAAAAAAATTGTAAAAACATTTCTATGGTAAAGAAATATTTTTAACTGTTACTAAAAATATCTTGGGGAAAGTAAAATGCAATTATAAAATTATTTTAAAATAATAATAATGGAAATACCTGTCAGAGGAAACAAGTCATATAAATAAAATGTAAAAGATGAAAACAAATGAATTATTATTATTTTAAAATAATTTTATTCATAGGGAATAAAAAGAAATATCTGTCAGAGGAAAAAAGTCATATAAATATAAATAAAATGTAAAAGATGAAAATAAAGGAATAAAATACCCAAATCAATAAAACTAGGAAAAACTTGAACAAAGTCAACTGAAAGAAATTAGGAGGAAGGTAGGAGTTAGTGGAATGCTGCAGCTGCTGCTGAGTCACTTCAGTCGTGTCCAACTCTATGTGACCCCGTAGACGGCAGCCCACCAGGCTCCCCCGTCCCTGGGATTCTCCAGGCAAGAACACTGGAGTGGCTGCCATTTCCTTCTCCAATGCATGAAAGTGAAAAGTGAATCAGTCAGGAGGATGAATAAAAAGAAATATCTGTCAGAGGAAAAAAGTCATATAAATATAAATAAAATGTAAAAGATGAAAATAAAGGAATAAAATACCCAAATCAATAAAACTAGGAAAAACTTGAACAAAGTCAACTGAAAGAAATTAGGAGGAAGGTAGGAGTTAGTGGAATGCTGCAGCTGCTGCTGAGTCACTTCAGTCGTGTCCAACTCTATGTGACCCCGTAGACGGCAGCCCACCAGGCTCCCCCGTCCCTGGGATTCTCCAGGCAAGAACACTGGAGTGGCTGCCATTTCCTTCTCCAATGCATGAAAGTGAAAAGTGAAAGTGAAGTCTCTCAGTTGTGTCCGACTCTTTGCGACCCCATGGACTGCAGCCCACCAGGCTCCTCTGTCCATGGGATTTTCCAGGCAAGAGTACTGGCGTGGGGTGCCATTGCCTTCTCCAAGTTAATGAAACAGAAAACTTTAATAAGTAAATCCAAAAGTTGGTGCTTTGACAAAATGTCAGTAAAAAAAAAAAAAACATTGGCAAATCTGATCAAGAAACTGATGGCAGAAAACAAAGACGCATAGATAACACCCCAGAAACCCCCGTGAAGACTTCCTGCCTTGTGAGGAACTCCATGGTTTGAAGAACTCCGAAGCCCTCGCTCAGATACCTGCTAACTCAAGACATGAGTGAGATGGGCCATAGAGAATGGTGCTCACCTTTGTTGTATCTCTCTGCCCCTTAGAGTCTGCATGGATTTTGCTCCTGTCTCATACTACTTCACACTTAGTGTACAATTTAACCCCTCCTACATAATCAGCAACCACCAGTACCGACATGACGGAAGCAATCCATTCCTAGCATGTGAGTGAATATTGTATTTTACAGAAAAATTCAGAGGAATCACATCAGCCAGCATCCAGCAGTCTGCTTGGCCCCGTTTTCTAGGACTCCCTTTTCGAACGCTCTTTCTACCTTTCCTCCTGTTTTCCTTTTTGTTATCACGAGAGCTCCAGATTTGCCTCCCTGTCTGATCAAGGTAGCATCAGTCTTGCTATTGCGTCTTCATGCCCACTTGATAATGTTGACGAGTCAAAACTTACACTTATTTTCTCCAAAAAGATATTATTTATCTTTAGTAGCTTCTATTACATTTATAAACATTGTTATGCTTTTAAGATGCAAGTCACTGAGTGACAGATATAAACAGGACAAGGTCTAGGCAAGGTTCAGTAGGATAAAAAATTGCTGATAAGGATATGCTGTGGAAACTAGAAGTTAAACTCAGAATTACCACATAACCTAGCAATTACTTTTCTCAGTAAATATCCAAGAGAAATGAAAACATATATCCACATAGAAACTTACTTGCAGGTCAATATTTATAGCAACGTTATAATAGTTAAAAGGCAGTAACAAACTCCCTCCACAGGGAATAGATTAATAAAGCATGGTATGGTATATCCACGTAATGAAATATTATTCAGCCCCAATATGAACAAAATATTGCTACATACATAGATAAACCTCTAAAACAGAAGCTAGTCACAAAAAGCTCGCCTGTAATATGATTCATTTTGCAGGTAATGTGTGTGCATGCTGAGCTGCTCAGTCATGCCCAACTCTTTGCAACCCCATGGACTGTAGCCCACCAGGCTCCTCCGTCCATGGGATTTTACAGGCAAGAATATGGGAGTGGGTAGCCATTCCCTTCTCCAGGGGATCTTCTCGACCCAAGGATCAAACCCGGGTCTCCTGCATTGCAGGCAGATTCTTTACCATCTTAGCCACTAGGGAAGCCCTTGAATGCCCTTGAAAGCAGGCCTGAGATGACAGCTTGCTTGCAGGTAATGACCCCAGTGATCAGGAGTAAGGCACCGGGAGGTCATTAGGAATGCAGAGAAAACCATGCCAGCTGTGGAATTAAGTTTGCTCCTGCTTCCAAAGCCCGATGCTCCAATTCACCAGGACCTCTTGAAAAATCTTGAAATGAACCTCAGAGCTGTCAGACCAAGGACAACAAAGGAGACGTTTATCACTGCAGTGGGTAGGGGCCCTTCAGTCACTCATTCACCTACACTTCTAGGCTGCATATCTGAGCATCCATCAGGTTCCCAAGGTTACCCACTACCTGTTGACAGAGAAGCCCAGGAGATGAGAGATAATAAATGGCCCAGGCTAGCAGGTCTCACTGAACCTGCATTCAGCTGCAATGAGATGAGACCAGGATGGGATGCTTCTCTGTGGCTGACACTGACGAGGAAGAGGCGTGGTGGAAAGGATTTGCCCAAGTGATGCTCAGTTCAGTTCAGTTTAGTCCCTCAGTTGTGTCCGACTCTTTGCAACCCCATGGACTGCAGCACACCAGACCTGCCTGTCCGTCACCAACTCCCAGAGTCTACCCAAACTCATGTCCATTGAGTCGGTTAGTATTCAACAAATTATGCTGCCACCCATTCCCTTCCACATTTCAGAATACACATCATCTGTGTATGAATATCCCAAGCTTAGTCTCCTCTGAGATGCTTCACCCTTACAATTAAAGTGACTCCCTAAATGCTCGCATTGAGACCTCCGGCTGTCAGAGCCTGGGTTGACTCCACCGTTAGAAGACCAGAGGACATCATTTCTTTTGTAAGTGAAAGCTGCTTAGTCGTGTCCAACTCTTTGCAACCCCGTGGACTATACAGTCAGAATTCTCCAGGTAAAGATCTAGTGATAATCTTTCTTATTTTAAAAAATTTCACTAAAAGCATCCATTACACATATGCATTTACGGATGAATATCAGGCTCATTCCTCTACATCTGTGTTTTTGTGCTTTTATCAGTTTTAAAGGATATTCACTCTTTCAGTACATAATCCATTCCCTTCTCCAGGGGATCTTCTCGACCCAAGGATCAAACCCGGGTCTCCTGCATTGCAGGCAGATTCTTTACCATCTTAGCCACTAGGGAAGCCCTTGAATGCCCTTGAAAGCAGGCCTGAGATGACAGCTTGCTTGCAGGTAATGACCCCAGTGATCAGGAGTAAGGCACCGGGAGGTCATTAGGAATGCAGAGAAAACCATGCCAGCTGTGGAATTAAGTTTGCTCCTGCTTCCAAAGCCCGATGCTCCAATTCACCAGGACCTCTTGAAAAATCTTGAAATGAACCTCAGAGCTGTCAGACCAAGGACAACAAAGGAGACGTTTATCACTGCAGTGGGTAGGGGCCCTTCAGTCACTCATTCACCTACACTTCTAGGCTGCATATCTGAGCATCCATCAGGTTCCCAAGGTTACCCACTACCTGTTGACAGAGAAGCCCAGGAGATGAGAGATAATAAATGGCCCAGGCTAGCAGGTCTCACTGAACCTGCATTCAGCTGCAATGAGATGAGACCAGGATGGGATGCTTCTCTGTGGCTGACACTGACGAGGAAGAGGCGTGGTGGAAAGGATTTGCCCAAGTGATGCTCAGTTCAGTTCAGTTTAGTCCCTCAGTTGTGTCCGACTCTTTGCAACCCCATGGACTGCAGCACACCAGACCTGCCTGTCCGTCACCAACTCCCAGAGTCTACCCAAACTCATGTCCATTGAGTCGGTTAGTATTCAACAAATTATGCTGCCACCCATTCCCTTCCACATTTCAGAATACACATCATCTGTGTATGAATATCCCAAGCTTAGTCTCCTCTGAGATGCTTCACCCTTACAATTAAAGTGACTCCCTAAATGCTCGCATTGAGACCTCCGGCTGTCAGAGCCTGGGTTGACTCCACCGTTAGAAGACCAGAGGACATCATTTCTTTTGTAAGTGAAAGCTGCTTAGTCGTGTCCAACTCTTTGCAACCCCGTGAACTATACAGTCAGAATTCTCCAGGTAAAGATCTAGTGATAATCTTTCTTATTTTAAAAAATTTCACTAAAAGCATCCATTACACATATGCATTTACGGATGAATATCAGGCTCATTCCTCTACATCTGTGTTTTTGTGCTTTTATCAGTTTTAAAGGATATTCACTCTTTCAGTACATAAGCAAGTGTAATCCACTGGGCACCAGACACAGAGAAAAGCAGTGGCTAGCACAGAGACAGGAGGGATTTACTGACAGTCCTGAAGGGAACTCAGGCTTGAGCACACAGTTCCAAGTACCAGGAAGCCGTGGGGGCACCTCAGTGAGACCGTACTCAAGTTTGGGAATTCAGGAAATCCGGGGAGACTCTTTTAAGAAAATGATGTAATAGACACATTTTGGAGGTCAAAGCGACGGTTCACCAGAAAGCCTTACAGGGTATCTGGGCAGCAGGGACTCTCTCTAACAAGTAAGCAGGATGGATGTTATCATTGCCATTTGCAGATGAGGATACTGAGGCTCAGAGAAGTGAGGTGACTTCCTCAAGATTGCGTTGGTTAAAGTGACCCAGTTTAACAGAAACTTCCAAGAATTTTTGCTTTATGAGAGCCTTTCGAGCAAACAATGCTCCTCAAGATGAAATAGGATTTAATTACGGTTGCATTAGATTCAGAAACACCTCCTGGCTAACTCAGCCGGGGGCCTGATTATGCTATCAATGACAAGGCACCTGGGTGTAACACCATCTGGGACTGAGGCTGGCGGGTGAGTCTATCAAATTTTTGATTGAAATCCTCTTTCCTTGCATTAGTTTCTGCTATCTCTGTCCATTGGAAATTCAAGCCATTAGGAAAACCCAATTAAGTCTTCAGAAGTTAAATATCCCTCCTCTGACCTCCAGGAGGCCACAGCTTCACAAAACATTGTCTGCCGGGGATCTTGTAGGTTAGCACCTTACTCCACTTCAGTGGGCATCAGTCCGAGAAAGGCCTCCGTGTCGGAGTGCTAGGTCCTGGGTGAGAGAAACTCATGTTGAGAGTGCCCACAGAGAATAAGACAGGCTCATGGTTCAAATGTGATTGTACAGGTAAAGGTAAAGTATAGTCGCTCAGTTGTGTCCGACTCTGCGACCCCACGGGCTGTAGCCCACCAGGCTCCTCTGTCCATGGGATTTTTCAGGCAATAGTACTGGAGTGGATTGCCATTTCCTTCTCCAGGGGATCTTCCTGACCCAGGGATCAAACCCAGGTCTCCCGCACTGTAGACAGACGCTTAACCGTCTGAACCACCAGGGAAGTGTTCAAATGTCTTAAAAAAAAAAAAAAAAAAAAGCAGCAGCGGAGGAAGAAAGGGCTCATTCGGTGGATCTCAGAGGCAGAATGAGACCAGTGGTTGGAGCTGCTGGGAAGTCAGTTTTGACTCTGTATCTGCGGACCCACTGGGCCTTGCTGCTGCCGTGCGGGACATGGGCACAGAGGGCTGTCTGTTTTGGGAAAGATGCAGGAGAGAGTGGATTAACAGCTTGCAGATACCTGTGAAGGGGAGTTTCTTGCTGGATAGAAAGGGAAGCTAGAAATCCTTTAAGAACACATCCACCCTGGCAGTCGTCTTGTCTGTGGAGTGATTGGCCGAAAGACAAGGGAGCTAACCTGTCTTCATCTGGTTTGCTCTCCCTCCAGATTACTTACTGGGCCCTTCCCGCCCTGCGACTGTCCCTGAACCCTTTCTAGGGCATGTCATAAATGCCGGTACTTCTGGAAACTGCCAGAATATTATACACGTTAAAATGTGTATATCCTATATCACATCATCCTGAAATCTTTAAAAGTGCCAATATATGGCACTTATATATGTGACAAAGTGTGATCTTGTGGGTTAAACAAATGCTGTCTGTGTTCTCAGGGACTGTATGCTAACGAGACCTTTTTCTTTTTCAAGATTTCAAAGCACAAGCTTTTATTTTTGTAATCAGATTCTACTTTTTAAATTTTTGAAATTTATCTTTTAAATTAAATTTTTATTGGAGTGTAGCTGATTTACAATGTTCTGTTTCTGCTATATAGCGTGAATCAATTATATATATATATATATATTATATATATCGACTTTTTTAGATTCTGTTCCCATATAGATCATTACACAGTACTGAGTAGAGTTCTCTGTGATGAAGAATAAGTTCTTATTAGTTGTCTGTTTCGGCAGTGTGTAAATGTCAATCACAGTCTCCAGTTTATCCCTCCTCCTTCTTCCCTGCTGGTAACCATAAGTTTTGATTTTACATCTGTGACTCTATGACTGTTTTGTAAATAAGTTCATTTGTACCATTTTTTTTTTTTAGATTCCACACATAAGTGATATCATATGGTATTTGTTTTTCACTGTGTGACTTCACTCAGTATGACAATCTCCAGCTTCATCCATGTCACTACAAATGGCATTATTTCAGCATTTTATTTGGCTGAGTAATATTCCTTTGTACATACATACCACTTCTTCTTTATCCATTCCTTTGTCACTGGACATTTAGGTTGTCTCCATGTCCTGGCTATTGTAAATAGTGCTGCGGTGAACACTAGGTATGTGTTTGTTTTCCAGTCACGGTTTCCTTCTGGTGCGTGTCTGGGAGTGGGATTGCCGGGACATATCGTAGCTCTGTGCTTACCTTTTCAGGAGCTACCGGACTCCACCAGTGTGCATTCCTATCACTGGACATTTAGGTTGTCTCCATGTCCTGGCTATTGTAAATAGTGCTGCGGTGAACACTAGGTATGTGTTTGTTTTCCAGTCACGGTTTCCTTCTGGTGCGTGTCTGGGAGTGGGATTGCCGGGACATATCGTAGCTCTGTGCTTACCTTTTCAGGAGCTACCGTACTCCACCAGTGTGCATTCCTACCAGCAGCGCAAGAGGGTTCCCTTTCCTCCACACTCTCTTCAGCATTTACTGTTTGCACATTTTTGTTGACAGGTGTGAAGTAATACTTCATTGTTGTTTCAGTTTGCATTTCTCCAATAATTAGTGATGTTGAGCATTTGTCACGTGCATCTAACAGAGATCTTTAATCCCTTCCTCCCCAAAGGGAGAAGCACAGACTTACGAATCAAAACAGTTCATTGCTCTTAGAGACTATATGTGGGAAAAATCTTAAATGAATAATAATGGGGAGTAGATGTTAGGTGTTGGGATACCTGGGTTTTAGCTCTAGAACTCCACCTCAGAAAATGTGTGATCATGTGAAACAATCAGCTCTGCTGGAGAAAGAGAAGAGGACAGGCCAAGTGGCAAGAAGAGTGCATGTTAGGAATGAGAACTTCTTCCAGTTTGGATGGAGAAAAAGCAATGTCATGGGGACTTGGTGGAAATTAGTCTTGAGAGGTGGGTTAGAATCAAAATATGAAATGTGAACATCTACTAATGTGGGCAAGAATCCCTTAGAAGAAATGGAGTAGCCATCATAGTCAACAAAAGAATCTGAAATGTAGTACTTGGATGCAGTCTCAAAAACGACAGAATGATCACTGTTCATTTCCAAGGCAAACCATTCAATATTATAGTAATCCAAGTCTAGGCCCCAACCAGTAATGCTGAAGAAGCTGAAGTTGAACAGTTCTATGAAGACCTATAAGACCTTCTAGAACTAACACCCCAAAAAGATGTCCTTTTCATTATAGGGGACTGGAATGCAAAAGTAGGAAGTCAAGAAACACCTGGCTGCTACACCTGGAGTAACAGGCAAATTTGGCCTTGGAGTACAAAATGAAGCAGCGCAAAGGCTAATGGAGTTTTCCCAACAGAATGCACTACTCATAGCAAACACCCTCTTCCAACAACACAAGAGAAGACTCTACGCATGGACATCACCAGATGGTCAACACCGAAATTAGACTGATTATATTCTTTGCAGCCAAAGATGGAGAAGCTCTATGCAGTCAGCAAAAATAAGACCGGGAACCGACTGTGGCTCAGATCATGAACTCCTTATTGCCAAATTCAGACTTGAAAAAAGTAGGGAAAACCACTACACCATTCAGGTATGACCAAATTAAATCCCTTACGATTATACAGTAGAAGTGAAAAATAGATTCAAGGGATTAGATCTGAT
>SJYC01010661.1:0-32571 GCA_006408675.1 Madoqua kirkii | reverse complement strand
TAACATAATTTTTGAAGAAGAAATATATTCATATTATTGAAAAATCAAAACAATATTAAAAGTAAACACCAAGAAGTATTATTCTCATCCTACTCACCTTTCTTCATAGCTAACTCTTTTTATTAGTTCCTTATGTAGCCTTTCAGTATTTCCTTATGCAAATAAAAAAATGCAAATATACATTCTTATTTCCCCTGCTTTTTTATACGAAAGGGAACACACTATTTACCCTGCTCTTCATCTTAGCTCTGCATCTTACTTTTTTTTTTTTACTTAATATATTTCTACAGCTTCTCCATTATCAGTACCATAAAAACATCCTCATTTTCTCCTACAGCCACAAAATATACAATTGTGTGGATGAACCATAGTTTCTTTAACCAGTGTCCTCTATAGAAGGCTGCTCCTCATATTTTATAAATTCAAAGAGAAGGGCAAAGAATAAACTTAAACATATGTTACTTCCAACAAGCACAGGTGTATTGCTAAGCTAAATTCCTAGGAGTGGGATTTCTGAGTTAAACTGCATTTGTAATTCTGACAGACACTACCAAGTTGCCCTGCATAGGTGCTGCACCGTTTTGCAATCCCATCAGCAGTGGGCAGTGACTAATTCTTCATAGCCTCCCATAGGATGAGTTGCAAACTGTCGATTGTATATCACTATCAAATGCCTCATTTTTGACCATTGAAGTTGTTTCCACTTTTGCTACACTTGACAATACTAAAATTAATATTCTTATAGCTATCTGGCACATAATACTCAGTTGTGTTCATCTCTTTGTGATCACATGGACTGTGGCCCACCAGACTCCTCTGTCCATGGGATTATCCAGGCAAGAATACTGGAGTGGATTGCCATTCCCTTCTACAGGAGATCTTCCCACCCAGGGACAGAACCTGGGTCTTCTGCATTGCAGGCAGATTTTTTACCCTTTGAGCTAAAGGGAAATCCTTCTTATAGCTATACCTTTGTCCATATTTTAATTATTTCCTTAAAATAAATTCCTCAAAGTTGATTATTTTTTTCCAGGAGTATCTGCATTTTTAGGGCTTTGATGTGTATAAACTATTTGGGGGATTCTTAAAGTCTCATGAATGTTTAAGCATGGACAGGAACATTCTCCACTCCTGTAACACAATTAATGCTCTAAGCTTATATGCCTAATAAAGAAAACTTAGAAAATCAGTTTTTTAAGCATTTAAAATTGATTCTAAACAACTAAAATGTCTCTAATAATTTAAATTTTAATTATAAATGTAATAGAATATGAAGGATTACTTAGACTATTTCACATGCCTTAAACAGCAGTGATAATATTTAAAAGTTATACTTAATATTTTAAAATAGCACCATTAATTTAATTCATTGAAAAAAATCAACGACTATATTTGTTTCTGTACCTTCCTAAGGTTGCAATAATACAAATTTCTATACTTTCCCAGGATTTTATACTTTTCTGGTAATTTTATGAGAGCCAAAAGTAGAGGAAAAAAGAAAAGAAAAAAAGACTGCTTCAGACCAGGCCTGAGTTGTCAGTTTAGTTAACTTGTATCTTCCAAGATGATTCAAACCTAAATCATGTCATCAAAATACCTTCCCACCCTTTTAAAAATAGATTGCCTTTTATTTAAAGTATTTATCTTTAGCTCCTTATTTGGCTGCACCAGGTCTTTGTTGTGGCGCTTGGGACCTTTGATCTTCATTGCAGCATTAGGGTCTTTAGTTGCAGCTGCAGACTCAGTTACAGCTTGTGGAATCTAATCCCTTGAGGGATCAAATCCAGGCCTCCTGTATTGAGAGCACAGAGTCTTAGCCACTGGACCATCAGGGAAGTCTCATTAGAATTTCTTTTTTTAGAGCAGTTTTAGGTGCACAGCAAAACTGAAAGTACAAATAATTTCCATATATTCCAAGTGGTAAATTTGTTACAACTGTTGAATCTACATTGATACATCTTTATCATCCAAAAGTCCATGGTTTACTTTAGGTTTTACTCTTGGTGTTAGACATTCTGTGGGTTTGGACAAATTTATAGTGACACATATCCACCATTATAATGTACAGAGTAGTTTTACTTCCCCCCAAATCCTCTATGATCTGCTGATTCACTTCTCCCTCTCCCTCTCGCCTAACCTCTGGCAACTACTGATTCTTTTTTTGTCTCCATAGTTTTACCCTTTCCAGAAAGTCATGTAGTAGAAATCATAAAGATAGAGCATTTTCAGACTGGCTTCTTTCACTTAATAATATGCATTTAAGGTTCCTTCCTTTATAGCTTGATAGCTCATTTCTTTTTAACACTGATTAACATTCCACTGTCTAGATGTACCACTATTTATTTATCCATTCACCTACTGTAGGACATTTTTGTTGCTTCCAAGTTTTGGCAATTATAAATAAAGCTGTAAACACCTGTTCAGACTTTTGTATGGACACACATTTTCAGTTCATTTGGATAAATACCGAGGAGCATGATTGCTTGATCATATAATAGGAACACGTTTAATTTGTAAGAAACCTACAATTTTCTTCCAAAGTGACTATACGGCTTGTGTTCCCACTACCAATGAATGAGAATTCCTGTTCTGTATCTTTGCCAAAATTTGGAGTTATCAGTGTTTTGGATTTTTAGCCATTCTAACAGTTATATGGCATATCTCATTGATGTTTTAATATGCATTTTCCTAATAACATGGATCTTGAGCATCTTTTCATATGGTTACTTGTCGTTTGTGTCTTCTTGGCAAGGTAAGTACCTTTGTGTAGTTAGGTTTTACTCATATCAAGGGGAATTTTCATGTCTATGCTTTCACATGGATTTTAGCTTCCTGCAAGATGATCTCTTTTCCTGAAATGGTGTACAGCTGACCCTTGAATAATGTGGGGTTAGAGGCACTGACCCTCTGTGTATTTGAAAATCTGTGTATAACTTACAGATGGCCCTCTGTATCCGAGGTTTCTTTGTATCTTTGATTCCACATCTTTAGATTCAACTAATTGTGGATGGTGTGGTCCTGTAGTATTTACTATTGAAAAAACATCTGTGTATAAGTGGACTCATGAGGTCAAACTTATGTCATTCAAGTGTCAACTATGTTTTTTGGTTAGCTTGATCAGCATCATATAAACAAGTATCATGTCCTCTATTATTAAGTCCTGGTCTTTAGCACTATTGGGGAACTAGATAAGCCTTATTAGGTCTTTGAAGTAATAAGTCCTTTAAAGGTTCATTTCTATGGAGACAGAAATGGAGATTGTACTGCCCCTTGCCTCTTTGGAATATGTGGCTAATCCACCATCTTTCAACCTTCTCTTGGACTGTCTTTTCTCATTCCTCCTATCCTTGTAGAGTTACTCCTTTTTCCCCATTACTATATGGCTATCTCATAGTTCTATGACATTTTCTTTCCTTTCTTAATCAAATAGAGAAAAAATGCATACCATGCTTTATTAAGCATAAGATGCTACAGTTAGCTGCTCCATTATTTTATATACCTTTGTATACATTCCTTTATATAAGAAGGAAAAAACTAATAAAGCTATGAAACATGCCTTAAAAAATCCTAAATCCTTTCCTGACTTAGGAATCAGTTCAACTATCCTCTTATTGCTCCAAGACTATTATGAGTGATTTGGCAAGTTTTCCTGCCCTCGGTTGTATTTCTTGTTGAGTAATAAGAATCTAAGAATCTTTTTGTATGTATCTTGTCTTCCCTGGTGGCTCAGATGGTAAAGCGTCTGCCTGCAATGCAGGAGACCTGGGTTCGATCCCTGGGTGGGGAAGATCTGGAGAAGAAAACGGCAACCCACTCCAGTACTCTTGCCTGGAAAATCCCACGGACAGAGGAGCCTGGTAGGCTACAGTCCATGGGGTCGCAAAGAGTCGGACACGACTGAGCGACTTCACTTTCACTTTTCACTTTGGGCTTCCCAGGTGGCGCTAGTGATAAAGAACCCATCTGCCATTGCAGGAGACATAAGAGATACAGATTTGATCCCTTAGTCAGTATAATATAACGTGATCTGCTTGTGGGTATCTCTCTTTCTCAGTTTCCATAAAGTATTTGGTTGTTGCATTGAAAGAAAATATGAAAAATATGTTGACATTCCTCCAAATATGAAGCCTTCACTAATATCAAAGGCACATTCCACTGTTCTGTTTCACTGTCTCTCTGTGTACACAATACCTCATTTCAGTGCCAAAATTACAGTAGAAACTTTTTAAAAGGCATTTCAAATGGTGGTTAAATTCAACCTGTAAAATAGCAGCAATGCACATTACTCATTGAAGTGAAAATGTTATAAACAGCTCTGACCAAGAATGAACATACAGCTCTTCACCAACAGCAACTGAAAAGGCCATCCACTGTAGAAGCACAATTTCAGACACATTAAAATCCAAAAAGAAACAAGGTATCTTAGAATCACAAATGTGTATTTATAATTTATTAATTGTGATGTTTACTATAGAAAAGGACATCCACAGATGTCAACATTTTCCTACTTATTAAACTATATTTAGATATATTTATATATCTTCAACTAAATATATTTAAAAACATTTTTTAAATTAAGCATATTCCATTTAATTTACAATATTCAGGTCACAATTTCCTTTTATACAATATATATAGATTTTTCTTTTTTGAGTACCATTACAGACTCATGGATTTTCATAGATCCAACTCTTTTCAGTTAGCCACAATTATCTTTTTTTCATTTTTAAAGTCCAAATTGAAATAAGTTAACCAAGACTAACTTTAAGTTGGCTTCATTGTACTTTCAACATTGCAGTGATGATTTTAAAACATCCTTCTTTTTGGAAAACATTAAGATATATTAAGCCTATGTTAGTTTTCCTCCCTGTTGTAAGACATAGAATTAGCTACTTGTAATGGGTGACACCACCCTTATGGCAGAAAGTGAAGAGGAACTAATAAGCCTCTTGATGAAAGTGAAAGAGGAGAGTGAAGAGGTTGGCTTAAAGCTCAGCATTCAGAAAACGAAGATCATGGCATCTCGTCCCATCACTTCATGGGAAATAGATGGGGAAATAGTGGAAACAGTGTCAGACTTTATTTTGAGGGGCTCCAAAATCACTGCGGATGGTGACTGCAGCCATGAAATTAGAAGACGCTTACTCCTTGGAAGGAAAGTTATGACCAACCTAGATAGCATATTCAAAAGCAAAGACATTACTTTGCCAACAAAGGTCCATCTAGTCAAGGCTATGGTTTTTCCAATGGTCATGTATAGATGTGAGAGTTGGACTGTGAAGAAAGCTGAATGCCAAAGAATTGATGATTTTGAACTGTGGTTTTGAAGAAGACTCTTGAGAGTCCCTTGGACTGTAAGGAGATCGAACCAGTCCATTCTAAAGGAGATCAGCCCTGGGTATTCTTTGGAAGGAATGATGCTAAAGCTGAAACTCCAGTATTTTGGCCACCTGATGTGAAGAGTTGACTCACTGGAAAAGACTCTGATGCTGGGAGGGATTGGAGGCAGGAGGAGAAGGGAATGACAGAGGATGAGATGACTGGATGGCATCACCAACTAGATGGCCATGAGTTTGAGTGAACTCTGGAGTTGGTGATGGACAGGGATGGCTGACGTGCTGTGATTCATGGGGTCACAAATAGTCGGACACGACTGAGCAACTGAACTGAACTTAACGAATGGGTGCTAAAATTAAACACTAAAATCTGGGCACATGCTCAAGTTACAAATTGTGTCATTGTAGCCAAGATGATAACACTGCTAGGCCACCTTAGTGCAGAGCTGGAAAAGATTTTTCTCTAGAAAATCTTGAGTTTATATGGATTTACCCACCTAACAGTATCATTCCAATCTAACTCTAAACCCTTCAAAATTCTGCCCTAATATACAAATTTTTAATTTGTTTTCTACACAACAAACTTAAAAGTTTAACCCCCTCACTTCACCATAATTTTATCATCCTCTCTTGTATAATCCTTATTTAGCTCATGAGTCGCAAGACTGTAATAATTCTATTGACATGACTAAATTTCCTCTAGGAAATTTTGTATGAACTTTTACTCTCCACACGCATGCTCATAGCAGCATCATTCACAACAGACAAAAGGAGGAAGCAACCCCAGTATCCACTGACAGATGAATGGAGAAACAAAAGGCGGTATATACATAAAATGGTATATTATTCAGCCTCTAAAATAAGGAAATACTGATACGTCACAACAGTGAATCTTAAGGACATTATGCTAAGTGAAATAAGCTAGTCTCAAAAGGATAAGTATTGTATGAATCCACTTATATGAGTTACTTAAATCAGTCAAATTCATAGAGCTAGACGGTAGAATAAACTCTCTGAGACTTCATGGCCAGTCTCCTCTGTCCACAGAATTTTCCATGCAAGAATACTGGAACAGGTTGCCATTTCCTACTCCAGAGGATCTTCCCAATCCAGGGACTGAAACTGTGCGTCTTGTTTCTCTTGCGTTGGCAGGCAGATTCTTTAAAACTGGCACCACCTGGGAAGTCCTATATGAGTTACCTAAATTAATTGAATTCATAGAGCCAGACAGTAGAATGGTGGGTGCCAAGGGCTGGGGCTGGGGGAAATGAATAGTTGTTGTTTGACGGGTATGAGTGTGTGTTTTAGTCATGTCCAACTCTTTGTGACCCCATGGACTGTAGCCCACCAGGCTCCTCTGTCCATGGGATTCTCCAGGCAAGAATACTCGAGTGGATTGCCATGCCTTTCTCCAGGGGATCTTCCTGACCCAGGGGTCAAAACCAGGTCTCCTGCATTGCAGGCAGATTCTTTACCATTTGAGCTACCCAGGAAGCCCCTTGATTGGTATAGAATTTTATTTTTGTAAGATAAAATGTTCTTGAGGTTGGTTATGCAACAGTGTAAATGTACTTAACATTATTAAAACTTACACTTAAAAACAGTTAAGATAGTATATTTTATGTTAAGTATATCTTACCACAGTTAAGATGTTTGTAAAATTTACGCTTTCAACAGTAGCATATGAGAGTAACCATGTCTCCTAAAATTACTTTTATAATGGAAAAAGCACTAGCTTTATTTCTCTAAGTTTTAGTGGAATTAATTGAAAGGTTAACAATATTAACAATATATCAAATAGCTCTTTTAGTAAATTTTACACAACCCATTGTGTGACAGCTTCCCCCCACCGCCACCCTCCATCTTAGACTTGCTTTGTTTGAAATATCAACAAAACCTCAGGTATTTTTGTTCACAGATATTCTGTATGATGAAGACATGAAAACACCAACACTCATATTCTATGCGAAGAAGGCACTGGCACCCCATTCCAGTATTCTATCTGGAAAATCCAGTGGACTGAGGAGCCTGGTGGCTACCATCTATGGGGTCGCATAGAGTTGGAGACAATGGAAGCGACTTAGCAGCAGCAGCAGAACCTTTTCTAGAGATTAGGCTCTGAAACTTCCCGATTCTGAATTTGCAAGATAACTTTTCCCCAGATCAAAAACTTTTCCCACAAGAGTACCTCCGGATCTGCCACTCTGGTAGATTGGGCGCACCGCCCCTAACACGTATCTGCAGGAAGACCCACTGTCCCAGGGATCCTTCCAGCTTCAGAGTGACTCTGGGTTTCACATCCCAAGGCTCAGAAAGACCCTACCCCTGGGGACTTTAGAGTTCCGAGTGACCCTGGCAGATTTTGTGGGCTAGCCTAGAAAACTAATCTAAAAAGTACAGATGCACATGACTAACATAACTACCTTATGAGAAATAGTTCCAAGTGGCAAACATCTTAGTTATAGACACACTTTAAAAAAAAAGAAAGAAAATTTATATTGTTTTAAAAATTAATTTAGGTATATGACCCTTTCATTAGAAACTTATTGAATGGACAGGACTTGATTCTTATTTTTAAATTATTTGTAATGTATAATTACAAAAAAGGTAGATGCTGGTACTATGAGAGCATGCTTTGTTTATTTTAATCTGTCACTTCAATTCCTTAACCTAAGAAAGATACTGTAAATTCACTTTAAAATTGATTAATAGGTAAATGAATAGTAAAGACTTAAAGTTGTTATCAGAAAAGAACTAAAATAGACAAACATTTTCTTTTGTAGAGTGGAAGATAAATTTACTAGGGTCAGATTTTTCTGATCATGCAGGATTTTAGAGACCATGTGCAATCATTTCTCATTTCCATTCTTCAGTCAATCAGACCTACTTCTGGTACATCTTTGGATACTGGTCTAACTTTCCATTCTCATCACCGCCAACCCAACCACCAACTCTATCCAGACCAGCTGTCTCACAACCTGCTAATTGAATAGTTTTAATGGCCTTTTTATATATCCTATCCAAACCCACTCCAGTCCTCTACTTTGGCACATTCATTTTAGGACCTTTGCATTGCTGTCTTAAATGTGCTGATTTTTATATTAAAAATTATCCTACTCATCATGAGATGCAAATATTTTATGTATTTTTTTGCAATTGAAATGCTGGGACTATGTTGATCCATTGCTATTTCTTAAATGGTGCCTCTGAGCAGAAAAGTTTCATGCTTTAATTAATTGAGCTGACACCTTTATAGCACATTAATCGAGCTTATACATTTATATCACACATTAAATATGCACATCAAATACATTTATAATCTTCTTCTAGTTGGCCAGCCCATGTCCTTTGCATTTCACTCTTTTCTTCTCTACTTGTAATGTAGGACATAGATGGATACTTTTGTTGGGTAAATGCCTGGATTTAAGCTACAATTAGGGCTTCATAAGTAGCACTTACGGTAAAGAACCCACTTGCCAACGCAAGAGACATAAGAGCTGCAGGTTCAGTCCCTGGATCAGGAAGATTTCCCCTGGAGGAGGCAATGGCAATCTACTCCAGTATTCTTGCCTGGAGAATCCCGGGGACAGAGGAGCCTAGTGGGCTATAGCCCATAGCGTGGAAAGAGTCAGACACAAATGAAGTGACTTAGCATGCAGGCATGTAAGCTATGATTAAGAGGAGAAAAACCATCTCCTCTTTACAAGTTGCTTAAGTAAACATTTATTGAACATCTGCCCTAGGCCAGACAAGATGCTAGGTACTGAGGACACAAAAAATGGATATATCATGTCTATTCTACTCAGAAGATACTTTGGTGCTGTGGCACTCATAGCTTAGTGTTCTTAGAAGACCTCAGAGTATTAGTTGAAGTGTGGATTCTGGAGTTCTCACCTCCCCAGTTTTAAGGTTGGGTTGGCTCCAGGAATTTGCATTTTAATAAATCCTCCCAGTGATTCTGATGCAGGTAGTACATTGATAAAACTTCTAAATACCACATTAAACCCTATTGAATGTTGAATATTTGTGCCTGGAGTTCTGGATTGTTATCACAAAGTGTTTTTTTTTTTTTTTAAAGATGCTATTTAAGGGAAAATGTTTAACCAGTTTCCTTTCCATTAATGCTTTTTCTCTGTCACTTTTAACTAAGAAATCTTCTTATATTTCGAGATTACCAGTTAAATATGAGAAGATTTAAAGTATGAGTACTTTGCTAAACATCTAGACACTTAACATATATATTCTCTTTTCCTTTCTCCCATTAAACCATAAAATTAAAAACTTTATAACACTATTATGGTATCACTTTGTAAAAGTTCAAGTTTGCTACTCTGAGTCAGATTTTTTTCTACAGATACTTTTCCTGCAAGTAGGATCTCCTGCTTCCAGGAAGAAAGGAACATTAGTTTTTTCTAGTCCAACTAAAGACCCAAATTAGGATTTATTTGAGATGCAGATTCTAGCCATATGCCCACTGCTTTGAAAGAGACTATGAAACTAAGTCTTAAAGCAAAATATTAAATAGTCTCACCAAGTGAAATTTTAGAGCTGTATTCACATACACATAATTTGGGTTTTTTTCACTAATGCTTAAGTTCGATCAGGCAGAGTCCCCCCACCCCTGTACCATAAATCCAGTCTTAAATTTCTTTCCCAACTCTTTGTGAAATCTTTCTTAAAACCAAACTAATAATGACCTCCATCCTTGTACACCTTTTCTGTATTTCAGTTGCTAGTCTTTTAAAACTGATTAAAGGGATGCCTTAGCTCCCTATACAGAGAAGAAATCCATTCCCCCCACCTTACTTCTGTACAAACTCTGTCCATGCATCTGAGGAAATAATATATACATATTCATATACATGTACATATACATGGAAGTCCTCTGTACATATATACATATATATAAATTGACAGTTACTTAGCTGTCATGGAGAAGGAAATGGCACCCCACTCCAGTACTCTTGCCTGGAAAATCCCATGGACAGAGGAGCCTGGTAGGCTACAGTCCATGGGGTCGCAAAGAGTCGGACATGACTGAGAGACTTGACTTGAGCTGTCATATATTATATATACGGTTATATGTATAATACTGGCATACACATGTCAATTTTTGAGACCATCAAACAAATCTTTGTGGGTTTGATGTTTTCCAATAAGGAGGATACCTGTCCACATTACATTTAAATAAAGCAGAATAGTCCCACCACATCTTACTTAGAGCAGCTCTAATGCCTTTGAGCCAATTTAGTTCTCAACAGAGAATCTTACAAGATCAGTCACAGTTGTTTCTCTATATGCTCAACCAAAGAGAGATCTAAGAAGACAGATCACACACACACACAGAAATGTATTATTCAAGGACTATACATGTAATTTTGGGAGCAAAACATGAAGACATATTTATTATTGTCCTCTGGAAAATGATATGTATTTAATTATAGAGCTAGCTCAGGTACTGTTCTCTTCTTAATGTCTGAGATTATCTTGTTGGAAAAAGAGTTTTTGGGGTTGTGAAGGGTATTTCATGTCTGTAATGGCTGGAAGAATTTCACTAGTTCCATGCCTACTGACAGCAAATATATAAAAATGCATCTCTGAACTTTTGCTGCTGACTCCACTTGCCAGCCACAGACATTCTGCATTTTGAACTGATTGAGGAAAAGAGTGTGTTAGAAAAGGAGCAAGGTTGAGTAGAATGATGATTCAGATAGTGGTTGCCAAAAGCCTTATACTTCAATCCTCCCTGATTTTTTCCTCTTAATAGAAAATGAATACAGTGACTTTCACTTCAAAATTTTATTTCACTGTACTTCTTTTTTCTAAACCCCCTCAGTTCAGTTCATTTTGTTTATTCCATAATAAAGACTAGAACCTAAAATTACATAATAAATGATAAACTTTGCCTCATGTGTGGGGGAAAAAAAAGCACAGGATTTCATAAGATCCCTCTACATCCCACTCTTGCAGTCAGCTTATTTTTCCAAGTATGAAAGACTGGAGCACAGGGCCCTATTGAAGATTGCAGCACAGAGTTACTGTGTATAGTTGTGTAGGTTGTACAGTTCACAGCTTGCACAATCATATATGGCAGCCCTAGTAGAAGAGGCTCATTTTCCTACATTTCCTGAGCATTGTGTTTGCAGACTAGAATGAACAGAAACTAAAGAAATACGTTTCATCCATGGAGATCCCCAACTATGTCCACCACAAACTGGCATGAAAACCATTTGTTTTTAGCACAAGAGGGAAAAAAGACCCAGACATGCCACAAGCAGGGCAATTGCATTATTAAAACAATAAGTAAACAATAAACAAAAATTTTAAGGTCACCATGGAAATGTATTTTATGTTATTGAAGACATAAGGGTTTTGGTTAGGATTATGAACTCTAGTGGCAGTGACTCCATTCCACCTAAATTAGGCCTTTGTCACTGCCTGTATTAATTTCTAAGCATGGCTACTAGCTCCATGTACTTGATTTATCTTAGCATATGGTTGAGCTCACAGATTTTCTTCTTTTGCCAAATGTGTGGTTACCAGTACTGTACAAGTTTATACCTGAGCAGAATGTGTTAAAGAGCAACTTTAAACAAAATTTCTCATAACGATTTAAATTGGCTTTATTATTAAGCTAGGAAAATTAGCAGGTTTTACATCTTAATCATCCTATAGATTTTGTAACTAAAAACTAATAAGATCATGTGTTAAAGTCTTATTGATCCATTAGGCAACTAATTCCAAATATGAGTATAATAGCATAGAAACATAATCAAGTAACAAATAACATCCTGCATCATAAATTCTTTGTTTTGTGAACAGGTTCAAAACCAGCCTTATGAATGGCTAGGACAATAGCCATAAAGATATTGGAATTTAAAACATGTTTCCTGATATTGTCTTAAACTTCTCTAACATTGTGGCCATAACCCCTTAAAGTTCAATGCTACAGATTGGTTTCTTGTGTTACCAAAAGCTGTTCAAAATCCAGATGTCTTTTGGAGGCTTGCCACTTGTGTTATGAAACTAATTAATAATAATAATAGTAATACTTGTGCTATGAAACTAATTAATAATAATAGTAATACTGTTTGTATGTGTATTTAGAGTAAAAATTCTAAAAACGTATTCTGGATTATAAAGGATTCTATGAACAAATGAGATTGGAAAATGTGGAACTGAAGTCAACTGACTTCCATGCTGAAATTTTGAAGATGCCAGTGTGCACTGGGAATGTTTGGGGAAGATTCTAGCATGCAGGATTCCCTCGGCTTCTTTTTCTTTTTTTAATTGAAGTATAGCTGATTTTCAGTGCTGTGTTAGTTTCAGGTGTACCACAAAATGATTCAATTATATAATTGCACCGTTGCATGTATGCTTAGTCGTGTCTTACTCTCTGTGACCCCATGGACTGTAGCCTGCCAGGCTCCTCTGTCCATGGAATTTTCCAGGCAAGAATACTGGAGTGGGTTGCCATTCCCTACTCCAGGAGATTCTGACCCAGGGACTGAACCCTCATCTCTCGCGTCTCCTGCATTGATAGGTAGATTCTTTACCGCTATGCCACCCAGGAAGCCTCTCAGTTATATATATTTTCCTTTTCAGGTTCTTTTCCCTTGTAGGTTACTAGAAAGTAGTAAACAGAGTGTCTTGTGCCATACAGTAGATCCTTGTTGATTATTTTATATACAGTAGTGTGTATATGTTAATCCCAAGCTCCTAATTTATCCTTCCTATTGCCTTCCTCCTTTGGTTACCATGTTTGTTTTCTATGTCCCTGGGTCTATTTCTGGCAGGCTTTACATCTTAATCATTAGTTTTAATGATTAAGATGAAACTTAATCACTTAGTTTTCAGTGAGAGGAGTAAGAGAATTTAAAACTTATTTCCCTTCTGCTTCTTCTTGTGGCCCTCTCTTGGCTGCTGTGAGATGGCTGACAATGACCTTCATCTAAGCAGGCTAAGTGAACTCAGGGTGTAGCTCAGGAGAAAGGACACTTCAGGTAGGCATCTCTGGCCAGCTTCAGTTCTGACTCAGGAAAATGGTACTGTCCTTACAGTTTCTTCCCGCAATGGACATGGGGGTAAATTTGGAAGGCCTTTGGGAGTGCTTCTTGTTAGAGGATTCATGAGGGTCTCAAGGGCGGAACTAGGTTTGATGGAGCTTGACAACTACCCAGTATGGAGACTGGGGAACTTGATAAGAGAAAGAATATAAAATTAGAAGCAAAAGGACTCTTTAAAATGAGGAAAGGAATTATAACAAATTAAAAATTTAAAACTGTCAAGTACTGTGAATGTTACAAGACCCATAAAAATAACGCAAATTTTATTAATTGCCTGACACACGTCTTTTTAAAAAATATTTTTTGCTGTTTTCTTGTTGTTTGCCTCTTCATATGAAGATTTCAGATTCTGAAATAACATTTTGTATAGAATAAAAAGCTAATCCAGAGGAATTCCTTAGTAGTCCAGTGGTTAAGATTCTGTGCTTTCTCTGCAGAGGGCATGAGTCTGATCCCTGGTCAAGGAACTAAGATCCCGCACACTGCAGGCAGCCAAAGAAATAAATAACAGTCCTTGCCTCACTGAACCTTAATAAAAACAAAAAGCTAGTCCAAGCTTTCCTCTAGCAAGTTTGAAATTTTTTTCATTACTGGTCAATTAGAAAAGTTTCTTTCAGCATTATGACTTATTGGAAATAGCATGTAGCATTTTAGGAATGATTTGCAAAGTTTGGACTTTAGAGGATTTCAAGTTTTCTGTTAGTGACTAATCTAAGGTCTTTGAGTTGAAGATGCTCTTTGAACAGTTTGGCACCAGCATCCTATTGTAGTAAACTAATAATGACCTTTATGTTGAGCCAGATGAGTTAACACAGTGGGCAATAGGCATATTCTTGAAAATGATTCTTACACTTTGATGGCTGGTGGTAACTCCACTATACACAGAATCACCCGTGAACCCCCTTAAAATAACTCACTAAATCCAAACTGATTGTATCCTCAATTTAGCCTCCTCTTAGCTTGATCCTCCAAATATCCATGGCCACTCCAAGAAAGCTCACCTTGTGTCCTAAGAGTGGGAAAGTCAGAGCAGAAAAGAACAGTAGTATTAATTAACTGCAAACTTCATCGTGCAATTCTACAAAAATGTATGACCTCATGAACATTAGTTCCAAAAGTTCTTCCAGGGTCTTCAGTTCAGTTCAGTTCAGTCGCTCAGTCGTGTCTGACTCTTTGCGACCCCGTGAATCGCAGCACACCAGGCCTCCCTGTCCATCACCATCTCCCGGAGTTCATTTAGACTCACGTCCATCGAGTCTGTGATGCCATCCAGTCATCTCATCCTCTGTCGTCCCCTTCTTCTCCTGCCCCCAATCCTTCCCAGGGTCTTAGAGGGGTCCATATAAGTGCAGGAAGCTGAAGTTGAAGCTCCATTAACATCAGGGTAAATTTGCCTCTGAGTTTCACAGCCTTTCTTACCCAAGACCCTCCAGTTAGACAGTCAATACTTTAACTTAGAACAGTTTGCTGTGCATAAATCTAAATCCTGTAGAAATGAAGAGTGTGGCAATATGCCAGTTAAACAGTACATCTCACAGCTTTCCTTGCAGCTTGGGGTGACAATCTGAGACAAATTCTAGTCAATGAGAACTTAGTGAAAAGTCACTGAAATGAGGCTTCTGATAAATCTCTTTCCAAGTTTTTGCTGGCATATGCCTTTTGCCCTGTCATTTTCTTCCTGCTTGGAACTCAGGTGCAATGCTGGATGTCGAGCAGCCATCTTATGACCACAAAATAAAAACATGAGGGCAGAAACTATATGCTAAGATGGAGGTGCAGAAAGATAGAAGGTGCCGAGCTTCAAGTCACTCTCTACCTTCAAACTCACTGGTAAAAAAAAAAAAATTGATCATGTTTTCTGTTATTTGCTGTAGAGTGCAATCTTGAATTAAAATCCTTCCCTTTATGTTGATTTGAATTAAGGATCCAGGAGACAGAATTTCTTTTGCAAATCTCTGTGGAACTTTGAACATTTTAAAAATTGGTTGCCTATGCAACGAAAAATGCATGTTTTCACAAGTCTTTCTCACGGTTCTTGTTGACATTTCATTTATTTATTTTTTCATTGACATTTAAAGTCAGGAAACATTTGAAGTTTTAAAGTTATACTATCAATGTTGATTTTTCAACTTTATTTAAATTCCCTCAATGTTATCTGGTTACATGGAAATTTAACTTATTATGTGGTATTGACTTAAGATGATTTTCATGATTGACTTGCATTTCATTTACCTTTATTCTATCTTTCTGTAAAATGGAAATAATTGCAGGTTCCCACTAAATGTAATGAGGTAAATGCATTTGTTGTAATTCTTTGTATATTCTCAGTAAAGTATTAAGCATTACTGCTATGAGGTATTTTGCTTTGGCTTTCATGTGCCTATTAGGATCTTGAAAAATAATATTTTCAGTGTGTCCAGAATTATTGCTTAAGTTAACAGACTTAAGACTTGTCAGAATAATACATTTAAATTATTGTATTTTTGGTGCAAGCCTACCAGATATTCTTCACCTAAATCAGACACAGGGATAAATGAGTTTCACTTGACCTTTGCACCATGCTTATGTGCTCCTTATAATTCAGTGGTAGCCATTTCTATATTTCATGTTATGCATATGGATGGTTCCTGCTTCTCACCCTGTGACTTTGCAATTCAGTACAGAGTTCACAATATGTTATATAATCTCCTCTTAGTGGAAGTTTTCTCTTGTTGTAGAATATCTATTGTAGAATACTGGTAAATCATTAAATCTCTACTTATAGTAAATTACTTTTTCATTCAACAAATATTTAATGAGTACCTCTATAGAATAGATATGATTTTAGGTGCTGGGGACGCAGTATAAATAAAGCTGACAATGTTCTTGCTCCCATGAAGTTGACATTTTAGCAGAAGCAAGCAATAAACAATGTTGTTTTAAAACTAGGAATGAACCTAGGGAATGGTGGTGAGCTAGTTACCTAAAAATCATAATTAAAGGAACCCAAAATCCAGCAGTTCAACAAATATGTCCCATTTGGCTGAAATGGTCTTGCGCCCCCTTCTTACACTTCAACTCGTGGCACTGGCACAGTTATGAAAACTGTTAACACTGATAACTCTTGTCATGAGTAACTTTGAAAAGGTCTTGTGAAAATATGGTAGACTCTCAACTGTACTGAATCACAGAATGTTAAAATTGAAACGAAGTTTACATATAATGTAGAAACTCTATTATCTGCTATCTGAATTATCAGCTCAAACAATAGAGGACCTTGAACCCTGAAGGAATGGCATTATCAGGAATACATGATCAGAAATACATTATCAGGCCAAGATGTCTATTTCCTAGAATGGTGCCAAGTTGGGGAGGTTCTTTGAGGTGGATGCCAAAATATGACAGAGACTGCAAGAGATGAGCAGATTGTTGGAAGAAAGTATCGAAGATGAACTTTAATTTTTTTTCTGCTGTTTTGATTAGAATTAACCTTAACTGAACCAACCAAAAACAGAAAAAGGAATAATTGAATTTAAGGACTTTATTTTCTAATCATTTACTTTTCATCAATTATATGGGAGAAATATAGAAGTAACTATGAAAGGTGATTACAGAGTAATGGATTGATTATTTAAGGCCACATAACCTACAAACTATAACTAAGTATTCCTGCCCCTATCCCTTCATGGTTTCAGTTCAGAGTGACGTTTATTGCTAGGCTTTCCAAGTCAATGAGAAGTCAAAAAGTAAAAAGAAAAGAAAAGTCAGCTTCTTAATGGAGTCTCTGTGGGCAGTTTTGGTAGGATATGTTTTTTCTAACAGTGTTATTGAGATTTAATTGACATATAGCACTGTGTAAGTTTTAGGTGTAGGGCATAATGATTTGACTTACATACACCATGAAAGGATTTCCACAGTAAGTTTAGTGAACACAGACAGGATAATTTTTTGTTGTGCAGGACAGTCCTGCACAGTGTAGAAGGTTTAGCATCTCTGGCTCCTGGCCACGAAATGACAGGGGCACCACCACCACCCCACCAACCCGGGTCACTAGGACAATCAAAAATTTCCCCAAACACACCTACAAGGAAGAGGAGCTGTATTATTTTCCTGATTGAAAACCACTGGTAGTCGGGAAAAGATTCGAAGTGAAATCCCTGGATGTGGAACTGGGGACACCAAGGGCCAAGTGGGCCAACTGTGCTATACAGTTTTATACAGGACTTGAGCACCTGCAGATTTTGGTAACCACAGGACTCTTGCAACGAATACCAAGGGATACCAAGGAGACTGTACATCACTTCCATATGCTATGTGCTAGGATCACTGTTTGTGTTCATATTTATGGGAGCCAGAGGAGGGGCACCTAACTGAAGCTGGTGGTTCTCATAGGCATCTAAAGGTTATTCCTATCAAAACAATCCAATAATGCCATTCTTACTGAAAATATTTTAGAAATTTTCTTCTGAATTACTTTTAGAGCCTGAGTCACTTTCTTTTGAATTTGTTCAACGTAGGAAACTTTCTTTCTTTGGAAACATCCCAAAGTCACTTGTAACTAAGCCATGTGAATAAGATGAGTGAACAAGCTGGACAATATTATTTTTAGTTAAAAGCAGTTTCACAAAACACAAAATTATGAGCTGACACTTCATAGTTATTGAATTAGGAAAAGAACTTAGTCCAAGTTATAATAGCAGGTGCCACTTATTTCATTATTTTTCATATTCTTCTTATTATTACAAGGTTGTTAGCAATCTATTTTAAGTACTGTGGATACAGAAGCGAAAAACAATTCCTACTTTTAAGAAATTCACTATCTAGTGAGGGAAGGAGGCAAGTGAACTAATGATTGCAATACGAACATAGAAGTACATGCGAGAAAGGATATAATTATGCAGCTATAGGAATGCAGGGCTCTAGCTCAGTCTCACGCTGAAGAATGTGAAAAGTTAGCTGAGGGAAGCTGATGTTTTATCTGAGTTTTGAGTGTACAGTGTTCATGGCTTGGAGGAGGAATGAAAGGTACTGTATGTAGGCAGAAGCAATAACACAGACAACCTATGAAGGGTTGAAAGTTTGCAGTCTACAAGCCTCCAGTTCTCTGGTGTCTGTTAGGAAGGAGCAGGAGATGACATTGATGAGATAGGCAACATCATTTGTCCTAACACTTTTATGTACCATGCGTAGGAACTTGGACTTTGAATTAAGGAAGAACGATGGCCATGAAGGACTTAAAGGAAAAAAATCTGATGATATTTGCATTTCAAATCATTCTAGCAATAGACTGGAAAATGAACTGGAGGAAAAAGAAACCCAAGATAGAGAGTGGTTAAGATGCCAGGAAAGAGGAGAGAAATGAAGAGATACTAAATAGAGAGGTAGGAGTGGGGATTTAAAGGGGAGGAAGGATTTCAGATTTTTTTTTTAATTATAAAGTAACAGAAATTAAACAATAAGGTTATAGATCAGGAAAAGAGATCCACTGTCAATGGATCACAATAGAGTTCAGAAACCAGCATGTGCATGGGGATTATGTAAAAGTGGCATTTTAATTTAGTAGGAACAGGATGAAATATTTTAAAAAGTGTTGGTTAGAGGTGTATATTGGTTTTACAATTAACAAATTACCAAAAACCTGGTGGCTTAAACACTACAAATTCATTGTCTTACAGTTCTATAGGTCAGAAGGCTGACATGGGGCTCACTAGACTAAAATCAAGGTGTCAGCAAGACTGTATTCCTTCCTGGAGACTGTAGGTGAGAATTTATTTCCTTGCCTTTTCCATTTCTAGAAGCCACCCTCACTCCTAGGTTCCGGGCCTCCCTTCCATCTCCAAAGCCAGCAACAATGCATTTCTCTAACCATTCCTCTCTATATAGTCAAATTTCTCTCTGACCACAGCCAGGAAAGGTTTTCCAGTTTAAAGGACTCATACAATGAATCCAGAATAATCTCCTCATTTCAACCCATAACCTTAATCACATCTGCAAAATCTCTTTTGCTATGTCAGGTGACATTTACAGGTTCTAGAGTTTAGGGTATAGACATCTTATGGGCCATTATTCTGCCTATTACAGGTGAAAAATGTCAATTGAGATCTCTACTTCACACCATAAACAAAAAATAAATTACTTATGGATTAAAGATGTAAACACAAAAATAAAACTAACAAAGTAATAGAAGAAACCACAGGAGGGTATCTTTAAATAAGTAAGACTTTCCTGGACAGGATAAGAAATCCAGAGGTTGCTGTAAATAAAGCTATCAACAGACTTGGCACAATAAATGCTTAAAAAGTGTATAAAATGAAAAGCACACACACAAAAAATGACAGTTAAAAGAAAAGCATCAAATTAGGAAAAAATTTGGGCAGGTTTATAACAAAGAAAATATCCATAGTGTATGAAGAGTATTTACAAACCAATAAGGAAAAAACTCAATCAGATAGAAAAATGGGCAAAGGATAAAAAAGATGATTTAAAGAAAAAATCAAAGTAACCAACAAACGAAGGAGGTGGGAAGCTAAATATCTTTAGTTATTAGAAAATGTTATTTAGAAATTTCTATATATGTGGTAAATCTTCAAAGAACAGAAAGGGAATGATAAAATATATTCAGGATAATATTTTTGGGGTGGGGGTAGGGTTAAGGTGGAGAGGAGCACACTGGAAACTTTAACATTATTGATTAATATCTAATTTCTCAAATTGAGTGTTAAATTCATAGGCATTCATTTTTATTTTTAAATGTTATAACTTACTTGTAAATTATACTTATTTTTTGTGTGTATGTATCATGGGGTCAGATACGGCTGAGAGACTGAGCGTACGTACAATGCACATCCAATGATTCATGATTTAAAAAATGGAAGAGCAGATTTTTTATTTTTTATTTTGAAACAACTTATTTGAAATAATTTCAGACCTACAGTTAATTGCAAGAATGTGCAAGCTCCCATACATCCTTAGTCCAGAAGCCCCATATAAGTTTGGCAATTGTCCCAATAATATTTTTTATAGCAAAAGGGTTTAGTCCAGTTTCACGTGTTTGTGATATTGTAATTTATAAGAAAGATATAGTTGGTCTTCGTCCCATTGTTTGGCACAAAGGTCCTAAAACTCTTGGAATTTTCTAAGCCACAAAGGTATCTTGATATTTATAAGAATCGCCTTTCAATTGTATTTGAGATTATGTTAGTGAAGTGAGTTGGAAAGCCTAGAAGGAAGGGGGATGGTTGTAGGGGAATGAAGGTTGGAAATTTCAGACCTACCGCCTGACTTCCATGAGGGAGAGAGACTGGAGATTGAATGAATTACCAATGATTTAATTAATCATTCCACTGCTAGAAAACTCAAAAGGACAGAGTTCAGCTGGTGTACACTTGGAGGTGTGGGAAGAATGGCATACCTAGAGAGCATGAAGAACTCCTGACTCCTTACCATGTCCCTTACTTATCCTCGACATCTTTTCCACCTGGCTGCTACTGCATTATATCCTTGTATAATAAACTGGTGTACATAAATGTTTCTCTCAATTCTGCAAACTACTCTAGCAAATTAGTTGAACCCGAGGAGAAGGTTGTGTAAACTTCTGATTGATAGCCAGTTGGTCAGAAGTACAAATAACAACCTGGGTTTGTGACTGGTACCTGAAGTAGGGGAGGCAGTCTTGCTGGACTGAGCCCTTAACCTGTGGGATCTGATGCTGTCTCCAGGTAGACGATGTCAGGATTGCTTGGTGATGCTGCAAAAGCACATATTTTTTATGTGCTCTAGGCAGTTGTCATATTTCTCTAGTCTCTTTCACCCTGAAACAGTTCTTCAGTCTTTCCTTGACTTCCATGATCTTGACATTTTTGAAGACTATAGGCCAGTAATTTTGTAGAATACCTCTCAGTTTCTGTTTACTTGAAGTTTCCTTATGATTAGACCAAGATCATCTAGGAACATCATAGAACTGAAACTGGATTCTTCTTGTTGAATCCCAATGTGTAGCCTATGATGTCAGTCTGTCACATTTCTGGCGGCATTAGTTTGATTAGTTGCTTAAGATGGTTTCTAACAAGTTTCTCAACTGAAAAATTACTCTTTTACCTTATTAACGGGTATTTGAAGGAAATACTTTGCGACTGTATAAAACTCTGTTCCTTATTCCTCTTTCACACTTTAGCATTAGCATCCATTGATGTCCCCTTTGCCTGAATCGTTACTCTGTGGATTGCCAAGAAGTGATTTTGTAATTCTGTCATTCCTTCCACATGTATTAGCACAGAGAGTGAAATTTCTCTATATCCCTGTATTCTCAGAGATAGCTATGACTAACATTTTTTTTCTAGTAATTGAAGTATAAATGACCTACACACCAGGTTACTTCCAGGTATACAACAGAGCAATTTGATACATTACAAAATGATCTCCAGTATTAATTTTTGATAGTTTGATGACTCTTATTTTTCCAGATGTTCAGGTATAAGAGGGAGAAGCCAGAGGTTGGACTGATGCAGAGTGAGTTCAATGAATGAAGTTTAAAGGAGGAAGGAAATTAATGGTCATGGTAAGAGTGGGGTTGAAGAGGACTGTGGGGTCTGACTGGACAAGGCAGAAAGTGAAGCTGGAGGGAACTGGCAGATTAGGAAGAGATAGAGCGCAGAACCTGGTGATGTTGACATGTTGAAGGGCAGCTCTGGGGACAAGATAAAACATTCGAGCACTTGGGTTTAAGTGTTGGCGTGGCTTTTTATTTTGGATTTCTCAGATGTTCAGTAATGCTTTAGAATCTTTACATCTCACTGCTTAAGCACATGGAACAATCCATACTTATGGGAGTAAAAAAAAATCAACATTGCCTTCACTTGTTGAGTATGACAGTTTGGAGTTCTTGGTGATGTTAGAGCTTTACATTTTGATATTTTCTTTCCATTTCTTAAAAGAAACACCATATTTTGTTTCAGCTACTATTTGCCTTAATGAGACATTAATTCTTCCAGATTCTGGTGAAAGATGAGAACAAAGGGAAGACCTTAATTGTTCTTGTTCGTAATCCAAACAGAAACTCTTTTGTGTTCAAAGTTTCTTATAGAATTAATATGTTCCTTTATCTAAATACAACTCCTCAATCATCAATATCAGAGTTAATCATTTATGAACTTTAAAACATTTTCATTAGGCCTAGTTTCGTGTCTTATGAGTTTCATATCTTCTCTCACTTTGAACTTTATGTTATAGTCAAAAATACTTCCTCTTGTTGTTTTCATGCCTTGTACTTCTTCCAACGTGTAGAGTGACTCATTTGCAGAATTTACGTGTCTGAAAATTTGGTTTCTAAATCTGTATGCAGGTCAGGAAGCAGCAGTTAGAACTGGACATGGAACAACAGACTGGTTTCAAATAGGAAAAGGAGTATGTCAAGGCTGTATATGGTCACCCTGCTTATTTAACTTCTATGCAGAGTACATCATGAGAAACGCTGGACTGGAAGAAACACAAGCTGGAATCAAGATTGACGGGAGAAATATCAATAACCTCAGCTATGCAGATGACACCACAAGCCTCTGATGAAAGTGAAATTGGAGAGTGAAAGAGTTGGCTTAAAGCTCAACATTCAGAAAACGAAGATCGTGGCATCTGGTCCCATCACTTCATGGGAAATAGATGGGGAAACAGTAGAAACAGTGTCAGACTTTATTTTTGGGGGGCTCCAGAATCACTGCAGATGGTGACTGCAGCCATGAAATTAAAAGACGTTTACTCCTTGGAAGAAAAGTTATGACCAATCTAGATAGCATATTCAAAAGCAGAGACATTACTTTGCTGACTAAGGTCTGTCTAGTCAAGGCTATGGTTTTTCCAGTGGTCATGTATGGATGTGAGAGTTGGACTGTGAAGAAGGCTGAGCGCTGAAGAATTGATGCTTTTGAACTGTGGTGTTGGAGATGACTCTTGAGAATCTTTTGGACTGCAAGGAGATCCAACCAATCCATTCTGATGGAGATCAACCCTATGTGTTCATTGGAAGGAATGATGCTAGAGCTGAAACTCCAGTACTTCGGCCACCTCATGTAAAGAGTTGACTCATTGGAAAAGACTCTGATGCTGGGAGGGATTGGGGGCAGGAGGAGAAGGGGATGACAGAGGATGAGATGGCTGGATGGCATCACTGACTCGATGGACATGAGTCTGAGTGAATTCCGAGAGTTGGTGATGGACAGGGAGGCCTGGCGTGCTGCAATTCATAGGGTTGCGAAGAGTTGGACACGACTGAGTGACTGAACTGAACTGAACTGAATCTTTGTCTCAATAATAATCATTCATTTTTAAGCCAGTGTAGAAAAGCCTTGTGTACTGCTGAAGTGACAAGTTAAAACGTGTTGCAGTCTTCTGTGCTCAGACATTTCTTCCTCTGTTTCCAGGAATGGTAGGAGAAAACAACTGGTCTCCTTAGCTTGCAGTACTACTATGTTGCTAACCTGTGATTTCAATTATCCCCACTCCAGGAGAAAGAATACATTATGGATAAAACAACTAGAAGTATGCTAAGGCTTGCTTTCTCATCAGCTCAGCTAGAGTTCATATGACAAACACCACCTGCTAACACGCTAGGACCTGGAGGGCAGATGTGTTCCTCTGCCTTCTCAGATGACTCATCTTTCTTTTTCTTCCTTTCAATTTTTATTTTATATTAGTTAATTAACAATGTGTTAGTTTCAGGTGTACAACAAATGATTCAGTTATACATCTATCTATTCCTTTTTCAAATTATCTTTCCATTTAGGTTATTACAAAATGTGAAGCAGAGGTACCTGTGCTATATAGTAGGTCCTTACTGGTTATCTGTTTTAAATATAGAGGAGCCTGGTGGGCTGCAGTCCATGCTAAGGGTCAGACACGACTGAGCGACTTTCCTTTCACTTTTCACTTTCATCCATTGGAGAAGGAAATGGCAACCCACTCCAGTGTTCTTGCCTTGAGAATCCCAGGGACGGGGGTGCCTGGTGGGCCGCCGTCTATGGGGTCGCACAGAGTCGGACACGACTGAAGTGACCTAGCAGCAGCAGCAGCAGCAGTGTGTGTCAGTCCCAAACTCTCAGTCTATCCCTCCCTCACCTCCCTCCCTCCCCACACCCATAAGATCTTTCTCTAAGTCTGTGAGTCTGTTTCTGTTTTGTAAATAAGTTTATTTGTATCATTCCTTTAACTTTCTTCATATAAGGGATATCATATGATGTTTGTCTTGGTCTGACTTACTTCGCTTAGTATGATACTCTCTAGGTCCATCCATGTTGCTGCAAATGGCATTTTTTTATTCTTCTAATGGCTGAGTAATATTCTATTGTATATGTGTACCACGTCTTTGTGGTTTCCCCAGTGGCTCAGTGGATAAAGAATCTGCCTGCAATGCAGGAGACGCAGGGTTCGATCCCTGGGTTGGGAAGATCCCCTGGAGGAGGGCATGGCAACACACTCCAGTATTTTTGCCTGGAAAATTCCATGGACAGAGGAGCCTGATGGGGCTACAATCCATGGGGTCACAAAGAGTCAGATACGACTGAGAACGTAGGCACACACCACATCTTTATCCATTCATCTGTCATCGATGGACAGTTAGGCCGTTTCCATGTCCTGGGTATTGTAAACAGTGCTGCAGTGAACATCGTGGAGCATATATCCTTCAAGCCACGTTTTTCTTCGGATATGTGCCCAAGAGTGGGATTGCTGGGTCACGTATTAGTTCTACTTTTAGTTTCTTAAGGAACTTCCATACTGTTCTCCATAGTGGCTGTGCCAATTTACACTCTCACCAACAGCGTAGGAGGATTCCATTTTCTGTATGCCCTCAGATGACTTTTCTTTAATGGCTCCTTTAAAAATTTCTTATTAGTAAACAATGAAATTGATATATAGAGCAAATACTGTCTGCTCGATTGTCAAACCAAAAATCATTTCCTTCTCTCATCTTTCTTCCTTCTTCCTTTTTCATATAAGGGGGAATGGACTACCTGCTTAAATGTCAGTCTCACAGCAACAAAGAGCCTGATCACATTTCAAAGCCTCTGAAAGATGTCTAGAGGACAAGTTGGGGGCAGCAGAGAAACCCTCGCCTCTCTAACCTTTTATTCCTTCTAGCCAGGATTCCAAGTCACATCTGTCTGATGCTTTTAATGGCAGATTATGAAAAATTAGGTCTTTCAAATGAGAACAAGAAAGAAAAAAATGTCATCATGTATATTCATTTGATTTGGGAATAAAAGGGTGCCCTATAATTTAGAAAAGACAGGGATGACTCATTACAACTATGAAGGTTATTAAGGAAATGAATAAATCGGTCATACCACTACAACTGTGCTTGTCATCACAGTAACATTGCCAATTTCCCTTTACAGTTGGTAATTGCTATTCTATACCTTCTTATATGGAATATAAGACTTATTCTGGTGTAACAATAAATATTAGAATAGTCTTCAAATCCATCATTAGTTGAGGCCATAAAAAGCTGTAGCTGGAGCAGGTGCAAGCTACCTCAGAACCATGGAAAGAGTCATTCAAAATTATAGCACTGAAAATGCTCTGAACTGTCCAATGCAATAAAAATATGTATAAAATTTAATAGTCATCAATGTAAAAAGCTATAATACTTGAAAATTAAGACTACTTTGATAATGTTAAATTGATACCTCAAACTAGAAAAGTGGTACAAAGCCTAACTCACACTTATATTTCTTCAGTTTAATAAGCGTATAAATGTTTAACAAAGAGAATAAAAACGATATACATTATAGCAGCTTTGTTTGAATCTATTTAGGAAATAAGATCTTAAGCTTCTCTGTAGTTTTCCTTATTAGCTGATTGATTCTCGATTGATTTCAGCTAACACTTTGCTTAACTGTGTCTGGTTGCTTTGATCCTCAAACTTGGAGTTATCTTTCTACTGTGGTTTTAACTATTCTATAGATTTTGTTACCCCTATTGTCACAAAGTATGCCTATATCCAAGCTTGTTTATCTTATATTTCTTCTTCAAGCAAGAAGGTCAGGAAGAAGGAAAGGGTAAAAAGCTAAAAAGCCCACTTCCTTTCAGCTCCAGTCTGTAATTGAAAGGCTCCATGACATTCAGAAGTTTAAAAGCTAGTCTTTGGGGATGGAAATATATAAAAGGCACTATCCAGAGCAATCTAGAGCATAGACTTTGGCCTCAAGCCTCCCTGGGTTTCAAGTCTAGTTTCTTCCCTTAATACTTGCATTACTTTGGACAAACTCCCTGATCTCTCTAAGCCTCAGCTTTCTCATTTGCAAAATAAGGATAACAGTAATACCTGTCTCATAGAGTTTATTGTTAGAGTCAAATTAGATAATGCATATAAACACTCCAAGTGGTATTTGGCATATGATAAGTATTTGATGCTATTCATATAAAAACATATTTGATTAAAAAAATTCACTAAACCCTTGCTAGGGGATGCGTCCATCTCCTTTGGGAGGGGCCTTATTCAGCAATGACTTTGAACCAAAAAAAATTTATATTTGCATCACTTTGGTAGTTGAGAAGAGACAGTTTCTGAGCAAACTTCTGTCCAATATCTCTGATACTTCTTTTTCTTTGAGCTGTTCTGTTTCAAGTTTGATTTCTCTTTCCAGTGACTCTCCCTCTGCCCTCAAGACACTGACAATTCTTCATGCCAAGGACTCCTACAGCAGTGTTTGAGGTGCAACCCAGGGTTTTCTGTCCCTCTGACAATGATGAAAATTTCCTATTTCTTTGGTCCATTTCCTCTCTATATACATTATTGTTTTCATTGTTCAGTTGCTAAGTTGTGCCCCAAACTTTGCAACTGCATGTACTGCAGCATGCCAGGCTCCCCTGTCCTTCACTATCTCCTGGAGTCACATTCATGTTCATTGAGTTGGTGATGTTATCCAAACATCTCATCCTCTGCCACCCCCTTCTCCTTTTGCCTTCAATCTTTCCCAGCACCAGAGTCTTTTCCACTGAGGCAGTTCTTCACCTCAGGTGGCCAAAGTATTGGAGCTTTGGTTTCAGCATAAATCTTTCCAATGACTATTCAGGGTTGATTACTTTTAGGATTGACTGGTTTGATCTTCTTGCAGTCCAAGGGACTCTCAAGAGTCTTTTCCATCACCACAGTTCAAAAGCATCAACTCTTTGGCACTCAGCCTTTTTTATGGTCCAACTCGCACATCCATACCTGACTCCTGGAAAAACCATAGGTTTGACTTTATGGACCTTTGTTGGCAAAGTGGTGTCTCTGGTTTTTTAGTCTGCTGTTGTCTAGGTTTGTCATAGCTTTCCTTTTGTGGAGCAAGTGTCTTTTAATTTCATGGCTGCAGTCACCTTCCATGATGATATATGTTAACCAGGATATAATTCTTTTGACCCAGATCTATAACATTTATTCTAATTACTTGTATGTTTATTCAGTTCCCCCAATCATTACGTTATTTATAGAGTGCATGCATGCTAAGTCCTTTCAGTCATGTCCAACTTTTTGTGATCATATGGACTGTAGCCCACCAGGCTCCTCTGTCCATGGGATTCTCCAGGCAAGAATACTGCAGTGGGTTGCCATACCCTTCTCTAGCAGATCTTCCTGACCTACTGCATCTCCTGCATTGATAGGCAGGTTCTTTACCGCTAGTGCCACCTGGGAAGCTCTATTTACTGACTACTTACTACCATATTTCATTCAGTCTGAAATACATTGACTATTGGTGAGGGATGGAGGAATTGGAATAAGCGGTCAAAAGGTACAAACTTCAAATTATAAGATAAATAAGTATTGATGATACAATGTACAACATGATGACTTTAGTTAACACTGCTCTCTGGCATATATGTACCTGGGAAAGGGAATGGAAACCCACTCCAGTACTCTTGCCTGGAAAATCCCATGGATGGAGGAGCCTGGTAGGCTGCAGTCCATGAGGTTGCATAGAGTCAGATATGACTGAGTGACTAACACATACCATGGATATATATAAAAGTTACTAATAGTAGATCCTTAACGTTCCCATCACAAGGGGGAAAAAAATGGAGGATAGGAATGCAGGAGTGGAAGCAGGAAGCCTATCTAATTACAGGTATTGCTTTAGCTCTAGGAGAGATGATGCTGGCCTAGGCTAGGGCAGTAGGCTTGGAGGAGAGGGAAAATGGTAAAATTTGGAAAATATATTTAGTGCACAGTAGAGAAAGCAATGGCACCCCACTCCAGTACTCTTGCCTGGAAAATCCCATGGGTGGAGGAACCTGGTGGGCTGCAGTCCATGGGGTCGCTAGGAGTCGGACACGACTGAGCAACTTCACTTTCAGTTTTCACTTTCATGCATTGGAGAAGGAAATGGCAACCCACTCCAGCGTTCTTGCCTGGAGAATCCCAGGGATGGCAGAGCCTGGTGGGCTGCCATTTATGAGGTCGCACACGGTCGGACATGACTGAAGCGTCTTAGCAGCAACAGCAGCAGATCAGGACTGAATTATGTGAAAGTGAGAAGTGAGAGGGATGTGGATTAAAAGGTGATTCCCAGGATTTTGGCGGCAGCAACTACTAAATGATAGGACCATTTGCAGAGATGGGAAGACTAGGAAAAGAGCAGGTTTGAGGGAAAAAATTAAGCATTTAGTTTTGGACACAGTAGTTATTAGACAGCACAAGAGAAGCTGTTGAGGACTAACTGGATATTTGAGGTCAGGTCTCAAAGAGAGGTCAGAGCTGGAGACAGATATTTTGAACTGATCCATTTAATGTGATCCTCAACACTGGTCCCACATTAGAATCACTAGAGGTGCTTTAAAACCTATAAAATCATAGCTCTGCCTCCAGAGGTTATGGTAGAAAAAGGATTTGGTGTTTCTTTTTAGAAGTGTCTCCGATGATTCTAATATGTAGCCAAACTTGAGAACCAGGGCCAAAGGGACTCAGGTAGTTGATTATAAGAGATAAAAGAGGGGACTCATGGATTGAAGCTTTGGTGGGCTCCAGCATTTAGTGGACCAGAAGAGAAAGTAGAGGGTCCAGCAACAGGACTGATCAAAAGAAGTTGTCAAGTTAGGCGGGAAACCAGGAGAATGTCCCAGAGGTCAAAGAAATACAGGGGTTTGAGGAGGATGGAGTAATCAGATGAGTCAAATACTACTAGAAGGATTAATAAGGTAAGGACTGAGTATTAACTATTAATTAGGTACAAAGATGTGTGTTACAAATAAAGCAAGTGATAACAACTGCTCCTCCAGTCTTTCTTCATTGTATGTGTGTGTGTGTGTTTTAGTCGCTCAGTTGTGTCCAGCTCTTTGTGACCCACGGACTATAGATCACCAGGCTCCTCTGCCCATGGGATTCTCCAGACAAGAATACTGGAGTGGGTAGCCATTCCCTTCTTCAGGGGATCTTCCCAACCCAGGGATTGAACCCAGGTCTCCTCCATTGCAGGCAGATTCTTTACTGTCTGAGCCACCAGGGAAACCCCTCTTCATTATATATACACAAAACAAAACTGGGAGTTGTAGTATATTTGATAAATAAAAAATAATTTAAAGTGGTGAAGGTAATATTACTGAAAATTATATTTTGAATCCCTTCTTTTTTTTAAAGATGGCAAATATAAATAAATAAGTAGCCACAGAAAATTCGGTCAACTGCGAAAAGGCAAAAATATATTACCACATTCTCTGGTGCTAAACATTATTTAGCATGCATTCAGTTTTATTTAGTGAATTCCTGCTCTGCAGCAGACTCTATGCTGGGAATGGAGAAACCTACAAAAATCCACAAAAATCTCTGCCCTTAAGTAATTCAGGGCCTTGTGGGGGAGGTAAACACATGAAAAATGGCTACAAAACAAAGTGATAAGTGATGTAATAAAAGTTATATAGAGCAGATGGTAGGAGCAAGAAGACAGAGAACTTATTGCATGTTGAATGATGATTATGAACAGCACCTTGACAAACTAGAAAATTGCTCATGCTTTAATGTTAGTGATAGAAACAAGATGGAAAATTGAGTGATTACAACCATATAAAAATATGATCCCTGAAATTTTCCCAGTCAAGAAAAATATTGAACTGAGTCTTGAATAGTGGGCCAGGTAAATAAGGTCAGGAGAAGGTAGAAAAAAGAAGAGAATTCTGAGCTGGAAGAAAGCAGGTGAGACAGAGTGTGCAACCTGTTTGGCCACTGTAATAACTTTGGTGTTGTTGGAGTGTGGGTTGCCCGTCACAGAGTAACCAGACTTAAAACTGGAAAGACAGGCAGGTGATAACAAGAAAAAAGAATCACACAGGCGGTGCTAGAGAGTTTGAGCTTTATTCAGTCACTTATGGGTAGCCACAGAAGAATCATAAAGTGGAAAACACACTCAGATTTGATATTACAACTATGACCACAGCAGATCAACTGAAAGAGCTGAAAGCAGGAAGACTAGTTAGAGAGGTCTTGCAATAATCTAGGTGGGAAATATTAATTAATAAAGACAATAGCAGAAGAATGGATGGACGGATAGGGATGAATTGAAAGGACTCTTTAGGAGACTGAGTAGACTTAGGGAATGGACTAAGGGAAGGGACTAAGGTCCGTCTAGTCAAGGCTATGGTTTTTCCTGTGGTCATCTATGGATGTGAGAGTTGGACTGTGAAGAAGGCTGAGTGCCGAATTGATGCTTCTGAACTGTGGTGTTGGAGAAGACTCTTGAGAGTCCCTTGGACTGCAAGGAGATCCAACCAGTCCATTCTGAAGGAGATCAGCCCTGGGATTTCTTTGGAAGGAATGATGCTAAAGCTGAAACTCCAGTACTTTGGCCACGTCATGTGAAGAGTTGACTCACTGGAAAAGACTCTGATGCTGGGAGGGATTGGGGGCAGGAGGAGAAGAGGACGACCGAGGATGAGATGGCTGGATGGCATCATGGACTCCATTAACGTGAGTCTGAGTGAACTCCGGGAGATGGTGATGAACAGGGAGGCCTGGCGTGCTGCAATTCATGGGGTCACAAAGAGTCGGACACGACTGAGCGACTGAATTGAACTGAACCGAACTGAAGGGATAGGAGCATCAAGAATGTGGAGTGAAGGAAAAGAAGACAGACTCTCAGATCTCTGGTTTAGATAATTATCCCTGTTCTTATTCTCAGCTGAGTTTCAACCAAAGCAAATAAATATAGGACTAAAATTGAGGGACCTGTGGAACATCTGAGGGAAGAATGATGAATTTGAATATCCTGGAGCTCAAAAGAGATGTGTGGGCTAGAGTTACTGATTTAAGAGACATCGTTACCGATGTGATGTGTGGAGTGATTGAGACTGAGCAAGAATGTATACATGCCGTTTGTGTGTTTTCCTTTCTAGTCATTTTATTCTACATTATATCCTCATTTAATTATAATAATTAGATTATGCAATTTCCTTTTTCACCTCGCATTATAACAAAAGTTTTTCTTATGTTGCACTAGAGTTTTCAAAACAGTCAAAACTGTGGCTGAATAAAACTATACCAACAGGATATGCTATAGTTACAGTTGAGCTTATCTATGTGATAAAAATTTCTGTTCATAGTTTTTCTTCCATGTTTTGGATTTTTCCCTTAGGCAAGATTCTCAGAAATGAGAATATATGTATGTTGTTCTATATTTAATGCTTGTTGCACATATACATCCAAATTATTTTCTGAAATGGTTGTACAGTTTGTCCTTAATACCAACAATGTATGAAGATACAAATTTAATTAGGTACTTGCTATAATTTGGTATTATGTGTTTATCAAATGGGGCTTCCCAGGTGGCACAGTGGTAAAGAATCACTCATCAGTACAAGAGACACAGGAGACTTGGGTTCAATCTGTGGGAAATGGCAACCTACTCCAGTATTCTTGCCTGGAAAACCCCCTGGAAAATGGAGCCTGGCAGGTTACAGTCCATGGGTTGCAGAGTAGGACACAACTGAGCACACACGCAGGATATAGGATTTGTGGAATGTGTATAGACATCCTGGATTCTGAAGTCAAGTGGGCTTTAGGAAGCACACTACTAACAAAGCTAGTGGAAGTGATGGAATTCCAGTTGAGCTATTTCAAATCCTAAAAGATGATGCTGTGAAAGTGCTGCACTCAATATGCCAGCAAATTTGGAAAACTCAGCAGTGGCCACAGGACTGGAAAATGTCAATTTTCATTCCAATCCCAAAGAAAG